>PVKU01006817.1:0-97165 GCA_004027475.1 Anoura caudifer
CCTCGGAGGGTCAGGGGCTCTCGGGGGATCCTGTCACCACAGTGAGTCAGACCTCGGGCTTCTGCTTGAACCACCTGAGAACAAGAGTTCTCTTCGTTGGGTTTGTGTCATGTACACATATTAAGGCTGGACCTACCAGGGACGTCCAGACCTGCAGGTTCCACGTGCGGCGGCAACAGAACAGCGCAGAAGAAAACAGAAGTGAGGAATGAAGACAAACTCCAGAAAACACGCGGCAGGGTCCACGAAGGCTCCCGGTGGGGTCTTCAGTCGCCAGAGCAAACCTAGATCTTTCCGCTGCCTTTCGCCCAAGCTGACTTGACCTGGAGTTGTCTGTTACTTGCAGATTCAAAAGCCCCGACAAACAACATAATTCATCGATGGAACCCAGCGATATCACAGTTGAAGTAGCAGCCCCGAGTGTGTCTGCAGACACCAGAGCCCCAGCGTAACGGCTAGACCGCAGGTGGCTTTTGTCCTGGAGCCAGTGTCCCCCGGAGTGCTCCCTCGCTGGGAATTAAAGCCACTGCTTTTCCTACACAAGAATTCCTTTCATGCCACCCCAGCAAATCCGCCCTGGGCACTCGGAGGCAGAACCGCTCCTGAATTGTGCGAGGAGCCTCGCTTGCCAGCTCAGCTACGCGTCTCTGGCAGCCCCAGCATCCAATCAAGACTTCTGGGCCTCTTCCAGCTCTGGCACCATTTAGAAACACTCAGCACCGCCCGGCCCTGCACGCCGCCCCGATCCCTTGGAAAGAAGGAAATGGTCTCCCAGACCCGCAGTGTTTACTTAAATTCTTTTTATTGTACTTTCATTTAAATGTGCGCAAACATAACACAGTGCAAATACTTTTAGGCAACTATAGCAGACATTTACAGATCAGATAAAAGAGAAAGCACAAAACTGATGGCACTGGACTTAACCCCATGACTTCCAGGGGGGCCGCGCAGCTCACGGCGTGGGAGGCCCGTGTCCGCACTCGGGATGCGAGCTCCGCGTCAGGACAAGTTCCGTGTCTGGTGGCACCCGCACACGCCAGCACTTTGCTCTGTTCCGAGCACTTGAATGATTCCTCAGCCTGGCTCCCGCCCAACGCAGCCGCCACAGCGTTTATCCGGGAAGACTCGCTGCCGTTTCCTGCCGGGTCTGCGAGGGCCGACACCGGGCTAGGGGGTGGGGTCCGCATCCCGCTGCCCAGCGTCAGCCATAGGGAGCGCCGCCACTCTGTGGTCCCCCACAGGTGGTCGTCCGAGGGTCTGGAGCACACCTGTGTCATTCCCAACCAACTCTGCTTTATCGGCAATAGATTGCACAAATTTTATACACTTCGATGAATCTTGACAAACGTCTGTACATGTGTCACCAACACGCGGATCAAGGCACACGCATTGTTCCATTTCAGAAAGTCCCTGATGAACCCTCCTGGTGGATCCCTCACCTGCCTGCGACGCCACCCCTCACACGCGGTCCCCGAAAGCCCTTTTCGCCTGATGGATGGTTTAGGACTTCTGGCACGTGGCTGCATCACGCCCTGCCCCCGCGGACCCTCTGTGTCCGCGCCCTGGCGCACAGCAGTTTCTGAGATGCCCACCCGCATTCCCGGTGCGGGAGGCGCTGGAAGGAGCACTTGCTCTGACCAGCAGAATCCTGCACCATCGCGTGGCTCCGCCTCCGCCTGCTCTCCGTTCACCGGGCTGTTTCTGGCTTTTAGAATGAAAGCCGATCCGAGCATTGCTACGCAAGGCTTTTCGTGGATACCGGTTTCCGTGGTTTTGAGAAGTAGCATTTCTGAGTCTATGGTAAGTGCATGTGTAACTTCGTAAGACATGACTTTCCAACATGGTTGTGAATGTTTTCCACTTCTACCAGCGATGGGTGAGCTTCCTGCTGTCCCGCGTTCTTGTCAACACTGAGGTGATTGGTTTTCTTTTTAATTTCAGTCACCGTCGGGGCTGTGAAGCGGATCTCAGCGTGGGTTCAATCTGCGTTCGCCCTTGCGGCTGGACAATGTTGGGCCCGTCTTCATGTGCTCTTGGCCTTTGGTCTAGCTCATGGTTGGAAGTCTGTTTTCAATTACCCATTTTAATTGGTTGTTTATCTTTTCTTATTATTTCTGGAGTTTATACCTTTTTTTATTTTTGTAGAATTCCTTCCATATACGAATTGTGACTGTTTTCCCCCATTTTCATTGTTTTCAAAAAGCGTAAAAAGCTTGTGTTTTTTTTTCATTTTTAACAATGAGATGAAAACAAAGATTTCTAAGTCCATGTTTTCATTTTTAAACAGTCTCTTGAAAAGCAGTAATTTTACATTTTTCATAAATTCCAACTTAACAAATTTCTGTTTTATTCATTAGTGCTCTTTTTGTGTGTACTTTCTAAGGCATCCGTGCTAATTCCAAGGCTGAGAACACTTTTTCCACGCTTTCTTGCTGATGCTTTATCATTTTTAGTTTTGCATTTAGTTTTGTGAGTGAGTTCAAGTAATTTTATGGTTTATCCCAAATTAGAGGTCAAGGTTATTTCATTCCCGAGAACGCTGGCTTTTCCAGCATCATTGTTAAAACAGTTGTCAGACGTTTTCAAAGTTCTGTTGGCCATGGAGTCTGAGTTTGGATCTCTGTTTGGTTCCGTGGATTTACCCGGACACCCTACGGCAATCACGCCGCACCCTCCCAGCAAAACCCATGGGTTAACGAATTCCTGGGGACCCTGGCCTGTCTCTGGCTTTGCATTTTCAGTGTCCTCAGAGGTGACATGCCAGCCCGGAGCTCTATCAGCAGTGTAAGCAGTTCCGTAAGGCGGAGAGGGTGCCCGAGTCCTCGGCCAGCAGACAGGCTGGTCCTCGGAGACCTGAGCTCCTTCCGATTTCTTCGCATCCACACAACTCCTCAGCGAAATTTTTAAAACTTTGCTTTTGACATTTTCTTGGTAGATGGGAGGGATTTTTTTCCCCCCACATCCTGCTAAGTGCTAATGGACATGGGACAAGCTTATATGATTTTTAATAATTATTGGAAATATGACGCTAAAAAACTTAAATCAATGAAACACGCCTAAAATCCTCAAAGCTCCGGTCCCAGCATGTGCCGCCCACCACAGCCCTTTGGGAGGCCAGCTTCGGAAGGGACACCGCCCCTCCTGGGGGCCTTTGCACAGACTCCCAGGATGGCCTCGGGGCTGGGGCCGGGCCAGAGCCTGAGACCGAACAGCAAGGCCTCGTACCCCGGCCTCTTTCTGCTCACGATTGCTCAACAAGCACACAGACCGCCTCAGGATACATACTTACACTAAAAATACCGTTTGCTCTCTGTCAGAAATTCAGATTTCACTGAGAACCCTCCATTTTTACTCCCAAACCCTGACAGCCAGACTTCCATTGCTGTAACACTGAGTCTATTTATGTTACGACTTCCCACAAGAAAACTTTACGACGGTTTTCTCTTTTTACCCAATCAAATGGTTAAAAAATGAGTTTTTAATATTCCACTCTTCCATGTGATCAGAGGGTTCCAGATAAAGATATCTGAGGTATAGAAATCATTTTATGATCCTGGGTTCTGAGGAGAGGACCCGAGCAAATGTTTTATAGAATTAAAATTTCTTTTACCACATTGTAATGTCCTGAGGGAAGGGACACACTCTTTTTACTGATATTAAAAATATTTTGAGGGCACTTAATGAAGTGTTCAAGAGCACATTTGGGAAACCCTGTATAAGAAAATAATCAACAATAATTTGATCGCCCAAGAGAAGCTTTGCATTTTCCCGGCATCACTTTCACTGTCTATGTAGATACAAGATGTGTATGTGTGTGTTTGTCCATAATATTCGTAGATTATGCCTCAAACTCCGGCAGTCACCTGTGGCTGTAGCTAGAGAGGCATTCACAGCAACGGCTTTTGTAGCAGCTGCCCGGCGGCTTGACATGCCGACTACGCGCAGGTGCACACGCAGGTCCGCGTTCTGCAGGCCTGAGATCCCCTCTTCGCACCTGTTCGCCTCCTTCCCTCGGGCTCTGCCATGAACCTGGGCCTTCCCTGCATGTAGGAGCTCGCTTCTGCCTGCCCTGAACCACCTTTCGGGGTGGCCAGCGTGGGGCGGCGAGAACCGCTTGCTGTGGATGTCGCTGCGGGACGGGCGTGGAGCGCTGAGCCTGAGCGGGCCAGTGCCTACGATGACGCGGGGCAGGTGCGGGCACACAGGTGGGCGCGAGCTGGGGGCATTCAGTGCTCAGGTTCTCTCGTGCAAGCAGAGCGTATGCTCAGGTTTAACTTCCCACCCCCTTCTCCGTTGTCCAGTAAGTCACCCTGAAGCAGCCCGGACGTCGGTGCGTGGCACTGGGATTACTGTAACCGCTGCTGTCCGGGGCCCCCAGGATCCGGCCCTTCGCCCCGCCGTCCACTGCGGGGGTCCCCAGGCTGGGGTCTGGCTCCACTGCACGGCATTCTGGGAGCCCCCAGGCCCAGGGGCTCTCTCCTGCAGGGCGTCCGTCTGTTAAGGCTCTTCTGCGCTTACGCAGAATTTTGCTAAGCAGTTGGGACCAGACGTGCATCAGTTCAAAGCTCCCGATCCGATGTCACCTTCTTCACAGTGCCTCGTCCCCTTCACCCAGGGCGGATGGCTCCCTCTCTGTGCACTTGACACCTTTTCTGCGGCGCTCGTCCGCCGCCGGCGAAGTCCTCCTCGCCTGCCGGGGAGCTCCTGGAATAAAGGTTCGGTAGCGGACCGCGCGCGTCTCACGCCTCGTTTCACAGCACAGCCTGTGTGATCGGAATCCTTACCTGCTTCATCCCCTTTCTCTCGCAGATCCTAGGAGATCGCCACATGCACAGAAGACTGGCAAATGGTTTCAGTGAATTGACTCATTTATTAAAATACAAACTACTCACCCACACGGTCTCCCAAGATCTCTTGCCATTTTACGTCCTTAAAAGTCCATTATTATTGATGGAGCTTCTTCTCTAGCCTCTAGCTAAAAAAATTTAATTTATGGCATACTGAAAGCAGGAGTTATTTAAAATGATGTGCTATTTTATTTATCACGAGGAGAGACTTGCACTCTGAGGAAAAAAATGTAGATTAGTAGAGGCATAGATTTATTATATTTGTATATGCATATAAGCCTGGAAGAATGTAAACCAATACATTAATAACGCTTCTTTATGGAAAATGGAATTCTCTGACTTTTCTCAGGTTTGTTTATTTGCTTTTCCTATTCTTTGCCCATGACTAGATTATTTGAGGGTTTTTTTTTTTTTTTTTAAGGGAAAAAAGGAAATGCCACAGCTGAAGCCCAATGCAGATAGAGGAGCCGTTATTGGGGGAAACCCCTCTGGCTTTGAGGGTGTGAGAGCCTGCGGCCAGGGGGTGAGCGGTGGGTGGAGCAGGGCTGGAACTCCCTCCCACGGCTGACCTGCGCTTTCGGCCGCAAGGCTTTTCCCAGCCGAAGTGAAGTTCGGCAAAGGAGGGCTGGCCCCTGCTTCCACGCGGCCCCACCGCACAAAGAGAAATCCTAGGGCCAGCCCTTGACACCTTCCATATTGCAAACAAGAAAAGCCGACCTTTGAAAAGCTCCAGGAATTAACAATGTGTGAGCCAGACACGTGTTTCCGTATAAAACAAAGTCGAAGTGAGCAGGAGGCGTAGAGGAGCGTTACGTTTTCCAGGCTAAAAATGTGCGTTTCTGTGGTATTCACTGTCCTCACCAGTGACTGCTTAGGCTGCGTTATCAGTAGATTCGGATAAGTACCTTCTGGCCTTAGTGTGTCTACTTTGTTTGCATTTCCCTAATTCCTGCTCTAACCTACTTCTCCTCTCCCTTTCATTTCCTTAGGCGCCTCTCTCATCACATTTCCTGCTCCTAGTCTTTTTGGTCAGGCTCTCGTCTCTTACAAGCAAGCATTTCTGATACTGAGCTTGAATTTTCTTTTTAAAGTTCACTGGGTAGAGCGCTGGCTGGTGTGGCTCAGTGGATTGAGCGCTGGCCTGTGAATCAAAGGGTTGCTGGTTTGATTCCCAGTCAGGGCAAATACCTGGGTTGTGGGCCAGGTCTCCAGTAGGGGGCGTGCGAGAGGCAACCACACACTGATGTTTCTCTCCCTCTCTTTCTCCCTCCCTCTGCCTCTCTCTAAATAAAAATAAAATCTTTAAAGATCATCGGGTAGAAATATTCATTCTTTTCCTTTTTCTTTTTTTAATATACTTTATTGATCATGCTATTACAGTTGTTCCATTTTCCCCCCTTTACTCCCCTCCACCCTGCACACCCCCTCCCACCCACATTCCCCCCTTTAGCTCATGTTCATGTGTCATAAGTTCTTTAGCTTCTTCATTTCTCACACTATTCTTACCCTCCCCCTGTCTACCTTCTACCCACCGTCTATGCTATTTACTCTCTGTACCTTCCCTCCTTTCTCCTCTTCCTACTCCCCTGTTGCTAACCCTCCATGTGATCTCCATTTCTGTGGTTCTGCTCCTGTTCTAGCTGTTTGCTTAGTTTGCTTTTGTTTTAGGTGTGGTTGTTAATATCTGTGAGTTTGCTGTCATTTTACTGTATATGTTTTTTATCTTCTTTTTCTTAGATAAGTCCCTTTAACATTTCATATAATAAGGGCTTGGCGATGATTAAATCCCTTAATTGGACCTTATCTGAGAAGCACTTTATCTGCCCTTCCATTCTAAATGATAGCTTTGCTGGATAGAGTCATCTTGGATGTAGGTCCTTGCCTTTCATGACTTGGAATACTTCTTTCCAGCCCCTTCTTGCCTGGAAGGTCTCTTTTGAGAAATCAGCTGACAGTCTGGTGGGAACTTTTTTGTAGGTGACTGTGCCTTTATCCCTTGCTGCTTCTAGAATTCTCTCCTTCATTTTAATCTTGGCTAATGTAATGATGATGTGCCTTGGTGTGTTCCTCCTCGGGTCCAACTTCTTTGGGACTCTCTGAGCTTCCTGGACTTCCTGGAAGTCTCTTTCCTTTGCCATATTGGGGAAGTTCTCTATTATTTGTTCAAATAAGTTTTCCATTTGTTGTTTTTTCTCTTCCCCTTCTGGTACCCCTATAATTTGGATGTTGGAACATTTAAAGATGTCCTAGAGATTCCTAAGCTTCTCCTCATTTTTTTGAATTCTTGATTCTTCATTCTTTTCTGTTTGGATGTTTCTTTCTCCCTTCTGGTCCACTCCACTGATTTCAGTCCCATTTTCCTTCCCATCACTATTGGTTCCCTGTGCATTTTCCTTTATTTCACTTAGTGTAGCCTTTGTTTGTTCATCTAACTTGCAACAAAATTCAACCAATTCTGTGAGCATCCTGATCACCAGTGCTTTGAACTGTGCATGTGATAGGTTGACTATCTTTTCATCACTTAGTTGTATTTTTTTCTGGAGCCTTGATCTGTTCTTTTGTTTGGGCCACTTTTTTTTTTTTTGTCTTGACACTCCTGTTATGTAGTGAGGGGCGGAGCCTTAGGTGTTCCCCAGGGCGGGGCAACCCAGTCGCTGGGTTGTGACGCTGCATTTGGGGGAGGGGTTGGAGAGGAAACAATGGCGCTTGCTCCGCTCTCTACCAGATTTCAGTCACTTCCCTCACTTCCCCCAAGCAAACTGGGCCCTTCTGGTGCTGATTCCCATGTGGATGGGCTTGTGTACATTCTAGGCCCCTGTGGGTTTCTCCAACGAACTCTCCTGTGAGGCTGGGAGTCTCTCCTGGAACCTCAACCCCCACAAACATACAGGAGGTAACGTGTGTCAAAATGATTCAGGGGTTCTCTCCGAGGCGATATGTCATTGATTTAAAATGTCTCTCACACGTTTCTATTTCCTAATTTTGAACAATGATTACGTTTTTTAGTTGTCAGGACCAAAGAATAAAGTTTTATTTGAAAACGCAAAGGCCCTCCAGCTGTCTTCCTGGAAGCTTGAACACCAGGGGGCGCTCTGCTTGCAGCTACCCTTCTTCCCCTCAGGGCCACGCTCAGCAGCCTGCGGCCCACACTGTGCGTGGAGTCCCCACCTGAGCTCAAGCTGACCTCTGCCAGCGTCCGTCACCAGCATCCTGCTGGTGGCCCTGCACTGCCTTCCGGGTCCCAGTGAGCTGGGCAGGCCCCTTCGGGTTCTCTTGAAACCCTTCCTGACACTTTTTGGAGCCCAGGCTGCCTTGAGACCACAGCTGGGGTGTCCTTGGCTGCCACTCGCTGCCCCAACTGTCCCTGTGTGGTCTGTGTGGTCTGTGTGCCCAGCTCACCTCCGTCCAGGAGGCAGGCCAGGGAGAGAGAAGCCTGGCAGTGCCTTTGGCGCAGCCTGCTCATCGGCCGCGGAGAAGAAAATTGATTTTCCCATTCACCAGAACACCTCATAGGCGGTAGCTACTCTTCAGTTAAAGGCAAAAACAAAAATAAAACGAACAGAACCGTGGACCAAAACAGCAAGCTTTGCATCACCTGCTAGGTTTAGTCGCTTACATAATCCACGGATGCCTAATGTGCCTTCAAGGCATCAGTCCTTTCAATCATCCTGAGGACTCTCCTGGGCGACATGGTACATCACGGGTTTCCGGGGTTGCTGGCAATGCACCGGGCGTCAGGATGCTCATGATGCGAATTCAGAGCTCACAGCATCCGCTGACGCCCAGATTCACGTCCTACCTGTACCTGAACGCGCTCCTGGTGGCGGCCCCTCCCGGCCCTCTCTGCACGCCTTTCTGCCCAGCAGCCCCTCCTTCCCTGGCCTCTGGGGCAAAGGTCTCTGAGTTTCCTTCCTGTCCAGAGATTCTGACCTTTCTCGTTGGAGCCACGCGACCTGGAACTTCATTGGCAGTGGCGCTTGTTTCCTTTTGCACAAGCCGTCCCGGGTCCAGCGTGGCCCTGAGCCCCTCTGGTTCAGTTGTCCCCACAGCACACACTTCAGACAACTGCTCCCACGTGGATCTGGGACACTGACCCCTTGACTGCCGTCTGATGAGCTTCTCACTCCCCTGCAGACCCGGGTTTGGAATGCAGTGTCCCCACCTCTCAGCCCCACATGCCCCAGAAAGAGCAGCCGCCACCGCCCTGGCCTTTGCTCTCCCAGGTGCCTATCAGTTTGCATGGGTTTCTTATCCAGGAAGAAGGTAAGTACACCGTTTAGTCCAAATCTTGCTTCACACTATCATTGTTTTTGTTCCTGTAAAATTAAGTTAAGCACATATTATGGGCTTTGTCAATCCCATCAGAAAAAACTCAAGGGAAAGCTGAAAAGGTTTGGAGAAACCCGATGACCACCCAACCGGTGGCCTGTCCTAAGGCCCCGCCCAGGTTGGATCTGTGCCCAGTTGTAACCACTGAGCCTGAGGCTCTGATGGCGGCTGTTCCTCCCACACCGCCCCGTGGACATCGCGCGCCGCGCGCGCCGGGGGCGCTTCTTTCCAAGCACAGCAGAGCTCCTCCCAGGTCTCCCTAGAGAAGCCGAGTAGAACATTGCTGATTTTTTTCCAGATAGACTGGTGCACTCACCTGCACCCCAAAGTCATTAATCACCTTTATGTGATTTTGGTGGTTTTTTTTTTTTTTTTCAAGAAGTGATTCCGTGCTTCATCCATCACTAATGTCAGTCCCTGTCAAACTGAACACGCACATCCCACTCAGCAGCTGACGCCGGGCGGACGGGCAGCTTGGAGCTCCCCACACCGGAGCCGTGGGGAAGCCGAAGCCGTGGGGAAGCCGGTCCCGTGGGGAAGCCGGTCCCAGATGCAGAGGGACGGAAATGTACTCCTCTCCAGCGCGGAATTGGGATGGTGTGTTTGGCACGCCAGCCTCTGCCTCATTTCGGCCGGTCTCTGACCACGCATACAGAGGCCCTGCCCGCTCTCTAAGCAGGCTCTCCAAGACCTCGTTTGCTTGTTCCAGGCTCCAGCCTCCACACAGTCACTTCTGCTGCTAACCAAGTGCCCAAGAGCCCTTCCCCCGCGTTCAGGGCAGGGATGGCTGAGTGGTCTGCTCAGCCTCCGACCAAAAGACCAAGGAGAAGGGGCCCTGAGAAAAAACCTGCTAATTCCCTGAAGGGAAGGCTCCTTTCCCAGGGGGAACTAGCCGAGGCTCCCCTTTTTTACCCCTTACCTTACCATTTGCAGCTTTTTGAAACAGAACTATTATCAGTGGAATTATTGGTTTTGTTAGAAAGGTGGTACAGCCAGCCCTTGGCAAGGAAGGCTGGCGCACATAGGTCCCAATAGGGTGTAGGACTAGGAGGACACGGTGAGCCCAGCTGGGCGTGGCCCTGAAGCCCCACCCAGTAGGGATTACTCAGTGTTGTCAGGCCCCGAGACCGGCTCAACCCGAATATTCTACACAGAGGTAACAAACCTCCTGAGGAAAGCATGATTTGCATGCCGCAGGCACCCGGTTTACTTGCCTGCAATGAGCAACGTGATCCCCGGGGACGTGCATCTGGTGCAACGCCTGCTGGGCCGCACGGGGAAGCTGGTGCAACACAGTTGGAGTGTTGCCTCCTGGGCTCAGAGCTGACTGAGCTGATTTCATTTTCTGAGCTAAGTCGAGGCCTCCCCTACAGGGAGGGGCACTCGGATTCCGCAGAGCCTGCTCTTCCGGCCCGGCGTTCGAACCCTGCCATCGCTGACCCAGACGTCCTCGCATGGATGCCCTTGCCCCTCTAAATTCAATAACACCTCAAGGTCACCCGAAAGCCCTGCCGTCTGACTTGCATTCAGGATCACGTTGTCTTGTATTTTCACGCAGAGTCCGTCTCAAAAGACGATCTACGTAAATATTGTAGGGCATAGAGTGGAGGTGTGGGCAGGGAGAGGGTCTGTTGCTATAGAAAGTTAGAGAAATTCTTCCATAGGATGGGGACAAGAAAAACGTCAGCCGGGGCCCCTCCCCCACGCAGCCCAAGCAGCTCTGGAAGTATACGCACGCTGTCTGGGCCGTGACTTTCTTTTTGTCTCTTATCGTCTCTCAGTTCTTAGTTCCCAAGTTCATCCCAGTCACAGCCTCTCGGCTGTATCTTAATTACTCCGGCTGTCCTTGAGATACCTAGAGTCCAAAACCGTTTCCCTTCTTCCTCGGTATCAATCACTGCCTCTGAAATCTTTCATTCTGTCTCCTAAGTGAGTATCAGAAGCCGAAGTCAATCGAATTGTGATGGATGGCGAGTTCGGCATACAGATGGCGAGTCAGCCCAAGAGGAGCGGCTCGGGCTCGTCTGTCACCAGAGAACCGCGCGTTGAAACAGCCGCGCGGTGCCCACTACCACTTATTAGAGTGGCTGCGAGCCAGAGCACTGGCAGCCGGAATGCTACTTATTTGGGACGTGAATCAACAGGAACGCTCACTCGTTTCCGGTGGAAATGCAAAGGGTGCAGCCGCCGGCCAGGCAGCTGAGCCGTTCCTTACCAAGCTAGACACCGCCTCCCCGTGCAACCCGGCAGTCACACCTGACGCCCTCGCCCAGCTGGCGCGGACGGTTCTGCCCGAGTGCAAACCTGCTCCGTGGCGCTTGTACGGTCCTTGCCCGTAATCACCTAAAACTGGAAGCAGCCGAGATGTTCCTCGATGAGTGACTGAGCGAAACGCCACGGGGCATCCATGCAACAGGGAATTATTCAACGGAAAAGAAAGATGAGCTGCGGAGTACAAACAGACGTGGGTGAATCCTAAATGCCTATTGCTAAGTGAAACAAGGCTTCAGGCCTCATGGTTCTAATTACATGGTATTAGGAAGCCAGACTGGAGAGGCGGTGAATGGGTCGGTGCTTGCTAGAGGTTTGGGGAGCCGGGGGAGGGCGTGTGGACTAGGTGGATTTTCGGAGTGATGAAACTATTCTGTGTAATTCTCTACTGGTAGGTACATGGCCACGCCCATTCGTGAAAGCCTGTAGGTGTTTGCAGCCCAGTGAGTGAACCTTAGCGCATGAAGATTCGGAAATTACTTAGGTGATCAGGGGAGCCCAGGAGAGAATGCGGAATGTGACAAAGCTTTCTAACTCTGTTACAAGTTCATGGAACCGTCTCCCCAAAGGGGGTCGGGGAATCAGCTGCTGAGCTGGGTGACTTTGGAAATTGGTGGGATCTGCGAGTCTCAAGGCAAATGGAGCCGCATGTGAGCACCGTGCCACAGTTGCTGAGATCGCTTTCCGCAGGGTGCAGCGTGAAGACCCCGAGACCGTTACTCAGATCCACGGCATGAAACACCACAGCAAATGCACAGGGAGTGGTTGGGGCCGGGTTTCTCTTTGCCGGAGCTGGAGTGGTAGACAAGATAGGGAAGGGCCCTAGAGCAGTCCACACGGTAATGGATTGGAGTTGAAGAGATCGGTGCGAGCTCACTTTTACATTGCATGGAGAAGTGTTTATACACATGCGTGCGCTGATATGTGTGCGCACCTGGGTTTGCGGACATAGTTCCCCCTCCCTGCCAGCTGAGGGGGCCTGGGAGCAACAGCACCCCAGCTGCACCGAGCACCCGGTACGCAGACTTGGTATCTAATTCCCTTCCCCAGTGAAACGCACCGGGGCTCCCAAGAGAAGTGACTAATTCCAGGACTGACAGGGACAATGCACAAGATGAGCCCAAAGCTTCTTGTTGTACAGAAAAAGTCAGGAAGTGCTCGAAACAAAAGAAAATGAACAAAGCAAGCAAGCAAACAAGCAAAAGTGCAATGTGGTGGAGAAAGTTCAAAAAGTCTCAAGACAACGGAGAATGCTTCCACGCCTAAAGCCAAAAATCTGAGCAAATAAAGAAATCAAATAGTATTGTATTATAATCCAAACTATAAGGTGAACACCCATGAGGCCACACTGATGTAAAAGACTGAATACATAAGTGAGGAAGGGCGAACAGAGACAGCGTACAGAACTCCTCATGCTTTGTGGTGACGCCCCTCCTCACACACGGGCTGTGCACAGCGACTTCCTTTTCAAGGGAGCCACTGGGAATAGGGCTGAAAGGCAGCGACCTGACCTGTGGAGAAACCTGACCAATGAACCTCAAGCCGCGGTGACCGCTTATGCTGATATGCCCCCCCCCTTAATGTGGTGGGACAGAAATGACGTTTCCTCCAAACCCGAGGCCCCAGTGCAATCATGAGAAAAACCGTAGACAAATATTAAGGGAGGGACACTCTACAAGGTCCCGACAAATGCTCTTCAAGCTGTCAAGGCCATAAGAAGACACCAGGAGTGTGAGAAGCTGCCCCAGGCGAGAGGGGCCTCGGGGGTGTGACAACTGAATGTCACACCCCAACCGGGGTCCTGGAACAGGAAAAAATCGGTGTGAATGAAGGAAAACAGCATGTATCGTACTTGTGTGAAATGTTAAAAATGGGGAAAGTTGGGCGTGTATGACCTCAATGAGTTGTGCCATTTTTCTGTAAACCTAAGGTATTATAAAATAAAACATTCACTTTAAATAAACAACTAAGAGAATTGCTCCACTAAACTTTCAACAAAGCAGTTGGATCCGTAGCATTTCTAAGAACCCACACCGGAGGTGACTCGGGTGGAATGGGAGCCTGCAGAGCAGTCGCCTAGGCAACCCGCTACCTGGGGGAGGCTGGGCGGATGCAGAGCCGAGTTGATCCCGTCCCGTTGCGGGCCCCAGCAGCGCCCTGGTATTCAGGGGGCACGTTTCTGGCGGTCCCGACCGTGGCGTGGCTGCTTCTCCACAGGCTTCCTCTTTTTTCTTCAGTTTTTAACATGAGTGCACCTGCAGCGAGGGATGGCGAAGGCGGAAGAGCGGGCACACTTCAGAAACCTTGCACAAGTCTACAGAAGCATTCCACAAGTCTGACACACTCCCACCAGGCCCTAGTCCTGGACTATGTGGACGCGTGCTTTTCCAACCCGGGAACGGAATAACCCTCGAGGCTGCTGGTGCTGAGCGGTTCCGAGCAGGAAAGCTCTCTGGCAGGTCCAGGCTGGGACACGAACTCCCTGGCCCCAGAGCCCAGCAGGTGTCACAGTGCTCAGGGGGAGAGTTACAGAAGGGGGCTCCTGTGGGGCCGTGCCAGCCCTGATAGCAGAGCCCCGTGGTGGGCTCTGAGTGGCCTGGACAAAAGACACAGCTTCCTCAGTGGATGATGGATGATGCCTTCTAACGGTTTGGTAGAAGTACGCCAGGAGGTACGGCGCATGGGACAATGAGACTGGAGTTTCCCATTACCAGTTGGCTGGTACCTACTCACCACGCTGCAAGGCTGACGTGCACAGCAGAAACACATTGTAAAACCGCAGAGTGCTTGCGGACGGGCAGATCCCCAGGGCACTCCCGGCCGGCAGGAGAAGCTGACGGACGAACCCCTTGACCTTTCCTCAGCCCAAATCGGCGACCTCAGAGCAACCTCCCTTTGGCCAGTTAGCGGTGTTCAAATTAAATACAAAATGGAGGTTGGACTTGAGAATTTCCTGAGCTGACAAAGCCATTGAAGCTACATCAGCAAAACTAAATCTAGCTTATTTCATAAATGTAAGCAAAGCTCAACTGAGGTTATGTCTTGTAAATTCCTCTGAAAATCACAACAATTTTAAATCATCTTCCCCAGCACGGCATGAGATAATCACCCTCTCGGCCCGGCCCGGCCATCTGGAAGCCCGGCTGTGGTGCTCTTTGGAGAGGTTCGCACCCTCCTCACTCTCCCCACACAAGGCCCCTGCACACCACGGCCCCAAGCCTCGTTCCTCGCCAGGCTCCGGTTTGCAAACTCTCTTTCTGCTGTGAGTGCAAAAAAGTTTTGCTAATTACCACTTCCGTAGTTCATGTGATTTACTAATTTCTTTCTGAACTCTTGACAGTGAGAAGGAAAGAATCTCGCCCTGGGTTTCTGCAGGTTCTGTGTGATAAGCCGGCAGCAGCCAGAAATGAATTGCTGCCCCCATAATGCCCGGCCCAGAGGGGGCTCTGATGGTTAGTGGTTACTGGCAACCCTCCCTGGGTGTGCAGCTTCCCCAGGTAATGCCAGGCCATTCACTTCGGATAGGAGGAGAAGTGGCCAGAGATGTAGACTCACATGTCCACGGGAAAAGACTTACGGCTTGGCCAGTTAGCCAAGGATTTGCAATTGAGTGAAGGGCTTGGTTCCAACATGAACGACCAGTTCTCCAGACACCAACTGGTGGTCCAGCCATGTGTTTCAATTCTGATACCAACTACCTGGATTTAGCAGCCGATTCCACAGCGTTACTGGTTCAGCCCCACAGGACAAGTTCCCACCAGCTGCAAGTCCTGAGCCACCCATGCTGACGAGGACTGGCCGTCAGCCCGGCGTTCCCACAAGCAGCTCCTCGGGTTCGCTAAATGTCTACGGTGGCTCAAGGATGCGCTTCTTCCATTCGCTGGTTCGGTAGTGAGGATGGTCGACTTAAGAAACGTCCAACCCTGTAGAGGATTTTCGTGAGTTTACTTGAGCCCAAATGATCACAGGTCAGGAAGCAAGACCTCAAGTGCTCCGGAGAATGACAGTTTTGCGGTTCTTTTTATACATGTGACTCAAGGAGGGGAAGTAAGGAAGACTGCATGAAGGTGGGAGAAAGCGAGTGGGAAAATCCCTGTGATTGGGCTGCAGGCGAGTTAACAAGATTATGTGCCCTTAGGCGCGGCTGAGGAGTTCAAAAATTTCAGTCCCCAGGTTAGTGAAAACAAGAATCGAGCGCTCTCCTCGTGCCTCAGACAACTCAGTGTTTAGCAATTCAGCAGCCTGACCGCAGTGACTCCATTTTACTTCTTCATTCTTCCCTCCCTGGGGGCCTGCGGATCCCCTCCGGGAGGGCCAGCCAGGTCCCTGAGAACAGCTTGATTGCACTAACGTGATGGATGGGGGGACGCAGAGACTCCACGGCCTGGGCTCAGACTTATTTCACATGCCCAGCACGTTTCTGTCAGCTGCTCTGGTCTTGAGAGCATCCTACATTCTAGAAGCAACTGGCCTGGTAAGCTCCTGTTAAATGCCCGCACATGCCGGTTATTGTTGGAATACAGCCTTCTTCAAGGCTGGATCTCTACTTTCAAGGATGGACCGTGTGATGGACCATGGCACAGATGACCCTCGCAGGACCTTTGCTTCCTGTGCCTTTGTTTCTGAGACCTGTGGGTGTAGAGGCCCTGGCTTTCAGAGGAAGGACGCTCGCATCAGTGGATGTGACACTGGGCCTGTTCAGTGGGAAGGGGGGTCTGCCAGTTGGCTGTTTGGGGCTCCTTGGGCTCTGAAGCAATTGGCCATAAGATCGCTGCACTTTTTGGGATAATTGATCCCAACTGCTAAGGAGAAATTGGGTTGACGTTCACAATGAGAGTGGGAATTGTGATCTGTAAACTAGGGAATTCCTTAGAGTGCGTCTTGTAACTCCAGGTTCAATGGCAATAGTCACTGTGTGACTACAAAGCTGCAGTGAGCGAGGGCCGCTGGGGTTTCATTAGGCGAAGAATGTAAGTCAGTTAAGGAGCTAATTAAGGCGAGATTGTCCGTAAGTGGATGGGGATGAGGGAAGTAATCAGCATTAGCTACTGCCTCTCGACCAGTGACAGAGAAGGAGACCGAAGTAGCTGTAGATTGTTGCGGTGTTAGCAGCCATGGGGAATTGTAACCAACCCCACCGTTCTTGAACGTTGCTTCTGTGAGTGCTGACTGTGACTCACATGTGGCTGGTGAATGAACAGCATGTTTGTATAAGAATCCTAGGAACTAACTTCAAAAGATACAGACTCCGACCTTCAAGCATCCCAGCTCCGAGAGGTGTGCTGGACTTCAGCCATAAAACCAGGGTGACACACACCAGACCCTCGCTGGACCAGGTCTGAGGTCCTGACTGGAATGGGCTGTTTACCTGCACGTGGAGAACTTTTCAAACCCTTGATCTCCCGGTTCTGCTCCCCTCTCCCTCCCTGTAGAAACCTCTGCCTGCACCGAGACATGGTGCTGGGCTTTGGGACAGGAGTCCCCACCCTCCCAGGTGGCCGGCGCTGGGGTGACTGCTTTCTTCTATAGCAGCACTCGTCTCATGGACTTGGCTTTCATGGCAGCAGGCAAACCTCAGCTCGGTTGTGCATATACGATTCCCTTCCTGCTCTCACCTCTGAGGAGGGTCGGTGCCTTTACTCAGGATGTTAGCAGACCAAGTGGAGGCACATCCACACCTCAGCAGGTCCACGAGGTCCTTGGTTTCAAATGGCTGCAATGACCAAGGGGACTTGGCTCACTGAGAAGAAGGTGAGGGCTTCTCATCTGAGCAAACGTTGGCTCGTGGTATGCGGAGATGCACCATTGTTCACGTGGGCGAGCGGGTGACAGCAGAGGTTGAGCAGTAATATTGGTGACTCTGCTGGTCCTGAGCTCACCTCCCTCAGGTTCACCCCACCTCTCCCCTGCTCTGCTTTGGCACATAGTAGGGCTCATTCCTGCGGGCTCAGGCTTCCTTCCACGTCACCTGCCCCCTGACTGGGTTCAGTCAGTGGGAGGCACTGGGGGAGGCTGGAGGAGGGAAGTGACAGAGAAGCCCTGGGCAGCACCGCAGGTGCAGCAGGACACTGTGCGGGGTCCCAGCTTTTGGTGGGTAAACGCACTGTCACTGCAGTATTTTGGGGGGATGGCTCGAGGTGCTGGGCTCTGGGACACTTCCTCGTCTACAGGCGGGATGATGGGTTCCTAATATGTCCAACTTCTGGCCTGTTTCATTATCTCTGTCCATCTTTCAGCTCTTCCACAACCCGCCTAACTGAGAAGTAGAGAAAGAGGGGGAGAAGGGAGGGGTGGAGAAGAGAGAGGGAGGGGGAGGGGAGGGAGAAGGAGAGAGTTGCCATATGGGAAGGTGCCAGTGTGCTCCACGGAGAGAGCGGGGCCGGGTCCACCATCCTTGGGGCTCTGATCCGAGGTCCCAGGGGAGGATCGCAGCGGAACACTCATCACAGCCTCCACTGATCGGCTGGCGCTGGGGCAGGCAGTCATGAGCCAGTGCACCTGGTCCTGACGTCAGCCACGGTGTCGCTGGTCTGGCTTTGCTGCTTTTCTGGGCCTGGAGGTGAAACCCAGCTGAGGCCTAGATGTCACCTCCAGGAGTGAGCGCTTAAGGGCGTGGCCATGCAAGGACTTAAAGTTTTGCTCATTGCCAGGCACCCAGGGCCCCCGCCCTGGTGACCCTGGGCACCTGGCCCCATGTTCCTGCTTTGCTCAGGCCTAACACCTCCCACAAAGCAAAGGGCCACAAAGCGCAGTGACCAAAGCAGTGCGATAAGATGACAAACAAGATGGCCAACAACAAAGTCAGAAGCTGGGGGATCTCAACATCCCTGCTGAGGACGCTGGTGGTGCCTGAAAGGCTTAAGTGGCCCATCCAAGATCAGGTCAGAGTCTGTGCCCAGCTTTTCCTTCCTACACGCAAAAGAATGAAGAGGGGTTTCCTTTCATCCGTAATAATGCTGGTATTGGGTCATCTTGGGAACATGGACGAGTTCTTCGTTTTGTAGCCTGGTTGTCCTGGGCATTCTGAAAGGATACAATTATTCAACCTTTTGTAAGAGAGGCATGAATTGCCAGCACAGGCCCAGCCCCGCTGTCGAATCCAGAAACGACGCCTCCTGGACCCGGAACGCCCAGCATCTTCCTGCCCTAGGCCCGTTGGGTGCAAGGAGCTTTCTGTCCCGAAGGTTGTGGGGTTTACACTCTGTCTGTGAACGGCGCACACCAACGTCTCTGCATCTAATTTACAATGAAAGTGACAGCCAACATTTATATGAGGGCAGCACGACATTCCGGGCAGTATGCTCGCCGCACACCGCGCCCTGGTAATTTCCCGGGTGAAAACACGCCGTGAAGCGGGACCGTCGGAGGCTGCGGCTGCGCCCGGAGCGCCTGATCCGGAGACAGCCGGTGCGGGAGCCGCGAGCCTCGGGCGGCCCCTCCACCCCCGTGCTCACCGCGGACAGTCCCGGCTCCACTAACGCCTTCATTTACGTTGAATGCGGCGTAAAAGGCTGACAGTGGGACGGTCCTCTCTTTCTGCGGCGGGAACCCCGCCCACGCCCGGGGCCGCCGCAGTCGGACCAGCAGCCAAAGCGCGTGCGCCGCGGGCTCACCCGGAAAGGCAGGCCCACGAGGGGCCCGGGGGCAGAGCCGGGTCCGTCTCCCCGGTGAACTCGCAGGGCTCGGGCGGGGTTTCGGGTTTCGGGGGAACACAGATGCGGGGGCCCTGGCGGGCCGGTTGTAACCGGGGGGCCCCCGGAGCTTGACCATTTGCCTAAAGGAGAGCCAGCCCCGGGTTTTCCTGGACAGCGACGCCTCACTTCCGGTTCTTGCGTTCCAGTTCCGGTTGTGTCCCGCCCTTGGGTTCCTGGTGTTTGCGTTGCTGCGGGGAGACTTTGGTTCCAGGTTGTGTTGCCGGTGGAAGATGTTTGCTTCACCTGCATGATTTGCGGTTTGGGTGTGTTTGTGCCGCAAAGCAACTGTAATGTTGTTAAAAACGGGGCAGGACCGTTTGGGCCTGGTTCTGCGGTTACGATGTCAGCATTTAGAATAGTGAAAAGTCTCCCACACGTAAAATCACCTGGCAGTTATGAACTGAAGAGGTGGATGAGGGGCTATGGACAATTCTAGACCAGAGTTTGGTGCCTCTGAGGGGAGGTGCGAGCCTGCTGCCCTGTCCCTCCGTCCTCAGAGACCTGTCACCCACCTGACCCTCTCCTGCTCTCTCTGCTCCTCATTACCCCTGACCACCTGCTTCTTAAAACTCTCCCTTTCCAATCAGGTGGCTATTTATGGGTTTTATGAACATGGCCAAAGGCAGATTCTTTTCTTGTTTTAGATTTCGTCATTTGTTTTTTTTCCTACCCTTGACAACACTTTCAGAAATGGGAAGTCCATAGGGAGGAGTTAAGGGAACATGGAAGCATTTCCAGCCAGTAGAGCTGGGCTGTAGTTCCCCAGGAATTTTAATTTCTGTCTTCAGGGAAGCCTTGGGATTTGGAGAGTTGAGTGGAGATGCTAGGTTTTAGATAAATCTTCTGTATTTCCTCTGCTGCTAAAGGGCAAAGCTTTTATTTTTCACATTTTTCCTCTTGACTCCTGCCAAGTTACAGCTTTCTTGACTTAAGAAGAGTCAGCAGCCAGAAAAAGGCACCATGCTATTTAGTAGCATAATATTTTATTTCTATCTTCAAAGGTGTTTTAGTGGCTTTTTTTTTTCATTCCCTTCCTACCAACCCACCGGAGGGAGACAATTCCACAGGAACTGCAGCCTTATTTGTTTTCGTTTTTGACTCATAGGGTAACATGATTAGTTGCTGATGAAAAAGGCCGAGCTAAATCAGATTTACATTCTGACTTTGTGGAAGCGTTTCTCATGCACCAAGGTCAGAGGCCAGAACTGTGAGGTGGAGCAGATAGAGCCTCCCATGAAATCAGACTGAAAAGCTTGAATGCCTCTGGTTAAATCCCAGCTCTGACAGCCTCTAGTTGTAGAATCGTGAAAAGTTTTTTGTTTCCTCTCTGAATTGCATTTTCCTTTTCTGTAAAATACAGGTACTCTGGAGTTGTGTCATTATTTTTTAAAAAGCCTACATAAAGCATCTGTAACAGTGTCTGACAAATAGTAGGTGGCCGACTCATGCTAATGTCCTTTGCAGTGCTTTATATTAGAAAACAGATGTTAAAAGTGCATATAGTGTAAGCACTTCATCTCCTTTTAGAATTTTAACCTGCCAAGCGTTCTGCCTGTGCCTGACCCTCCGGTGTTCAATCACTACTCGCCACGGAGTCAATTCTAAGCCCTAGGAGTAGAGAGATATTTTTTAGTATGAGATCGAGAGAGTATCACGGGCCAAGGTGGTATGCAATTTTGGGTTTTGTTCAACTGTTTGTTGTAGCCTTCTTTTTTCTAGCTCCCTTCCCCCACCCCTAGATAAAGAAGGCTAGCATGGCTGACAGAGTGTAGGGTAGCTCCCAATGGTCCTTAGCCAGGGTGGGACCTCCCCATTGCACACACATTTCAGGGAATAGAAAAGGTTATTCCTTAACTCTTAACTATGCACCCCACAAACGGATCATCTTTTCTCAAAGTTTTCCTCCCCCTAGAGTGAATCTGTTTCTAACCCCTGCGTATCCTCTGGCTAGGTTCCCCCAGAAGCCCCTGTGGAAGGCAAATTTCCTGAGTCACCGGCCCCAGCCCTTCATCCCTGCCTGTCCTACCCTTTGCTTTTCCCTGTGGTATTTCCTGCCATGAAGGCGAAGTTCACATCCTCACTCCAAAGCTTTGGAGTGTGCCTTGTGTCCCATTTTGGCCACTGGCAACAGCTGACTGGACCCAGGCTGGACCCAGGACCAAACCCTGTTGGGCTTGCTGTTGTCCTGGAAACAACATACCCTGTGGCCTGCTAATCCTTCATGGAGGATGAGAGTTGTGTGGAAGAGCCATCTCACTGGTCCGTGAACATGTGAGCAAGAAGTCACCATCGAGAATGTACACCATTGAGATTCTGGGGTTGTTTCTGATACAGCCAGAGCTGACTGTTGAAAACTCCTTACAGAGCTTTCCAGAATCTGGTCCCTCCTGATCCTTTGCCTTCACTTCCCACCACTTGTTCCTGGTCACCTCCCCCTCAACCTGGCCCCAGTGACATGAGAGGGTGGCAGCTTCTTGAGAAGGCCATGTTGGCTGGGGCTGTGTTCCTGCCAGCCAGCCTGCCTGTAGGGGTGTCCTTCAGCCTTCCGTCTGATCTAATCCTCCAAGAAGATGCTCCCCACAAGGATGGGGAGTGGAACTGCCAGGCATGGGGGACACAGACCTTACACTGGGGTGCCTGTAACTGCTCTATGCACTCCCACCTGGGAAATGGGGATAATCGTATCTCATAGGGTTTATGAAGATCACATCTGTATAAATCAGTCATGCCTTCCACTCGTTTCACCTGTTCAACAAGCTATGCCAATGTTAAGTATCTTTTAATGTAAGGTTTATATTAAGGTCGCTTTATCCTGAGAATTTGCTATTTCCATCTCGCAGTCTCTGTCCCCCTGTCCCCCAAAATGAAGCTGTACAGCGCCAGGATTGGGGAGACCTGAAACTCTCTAAGGAGAAAGGTTCTTTTGTCAGTGCTGGTTGGTACATAAAAGGGGCCTCGTCTGCCTCGTACTGAACTGAACTGCCCCCTGGGTGGGCGGCCCTTGCTGCTCCCACCTGCAGACCCGGCCTCCCAGGGCCCTTCCACGGTCAGCCATCAGCATCCACCCCCCACCCCCTGCCTCCTGACCTCAGGCTGGGCCTTCTGTTTGCTGCTCAGGACCAGCGGCACCATCCTCCTCGCAGGTCCCGCCCCAGAGGGAACGATGGACGTGATCATTCATGTGCGGGAGGAAACAAACTCTCAGCTTGTTTCCTTGTGGGAGCCCAGAAGTCTAGGCACTGTTCATTTAGGCGGAAGACTGGGAGTTTAAAAAGCATTTCCCTTTTTAATGACGCAGTCCCTGTAATTCCGTTGTGTTACGTTTGGGAAATCACAAGAGAGTCCTCTTGCGGCTAATTTAACACCTGTTCTAAATGGAAAGGTCTTTTTTTTTTTTCCTCTTTAACATCAGTGCATTAATTATATGGCTTTTCTAAAGAGAAAAATAGGATTAAATATGTCACAAGAATTAAAGAAAACCGAATTAAGTGTTGGTTCTCAGCAGCAGTGCACTATCCAAGCATTTTTTAGAAACACCAGATCAGGAACGAGATGAACACACAAGGGACGTGTCTCCGACAATCACGGTGATCCTTTGGTGTCTACTTCTTTGTACAACTTATGAGGCAATAACAACTGTTTTCCATGACTTTGTGATAGCTTTGAAGCAAATAATTAAGCACGAAGGATTTGAACTTCTAAAGAGGAAAACACCAGGTACACAGTAGAAAAGTGTTGCCCTTTTGAAGTCAAACAAATGTGCATCTGGGCCATGTCTTAATTGCGGAATTTTTTTTTTTAAATCCTCTCTGCATCTCCGTTTTTTTCAGCCGTAAAATGGAAATAACAGAGACAGCGGGAACTGGCCGTGTGGCTCCCTGTACAATCTCCAAAGCGTACCGGGTGTTTCAGTTGAGTAAATGTTTGGTTACCAACGTGACGAAGTGCGTGCCTCTGTCATGGGAGGGACCGATGTCGCTGGGGGGAGGGCACCTCTGTCTCCTGCACCGAATTATTCCGAGCCGCCCGCCTGCCCTCTGCAGCCTCAGGTGCGTCAGCCACAGAGAAGTGTGATTGCCGAACTAACGGTGTAGCGTCATTTGGGTAGGAAAATATTTCAGAGGCTTTGATTATCCGTTTGACTTAATAGTCCCTCTTTTTGGGGGGAGGGCAGCTTTATCGAGATATAATTTACATATCAGGAAGTTCACTTGCTTAACATATGCGATGCTTCTCTGTCCACTGACTCAGAGTCATCGCCGTCACCTGATTTTAGAACATCATTAGTAGCCCCCCGAAAAACTTGTGCCTATTAGCCACCTCTCCCCATTCCTCCCCAACTGTCCCCAGTCTCCTGCCCACAGTCAGACCGCCCCTACTGTGCTCGCTACCTGCAGGCTCATCTATTACACACACTTCCTGCGATGGAGTTCTCAATGCATGGCCTTTGTCACCGGCTTCTTTCCCTTGGCTCAGTGTTTTGGAGCACGTCCACGCTACCACACGTATTTTGCACACTCATCAGCAGGGCATCGAAGCTGTAATTTCTTCACATCCTTTGCCAACATGTGTTACTCACTTTGCCTTTTTTTTTTTTAGTTCAGCCATTGTAGTGTGTGGGGGGTGGTGACTCATTGCTCTTTGGAATGGAACCTCCCTAATGACTGATAATGTTGAGTATTTTTTATGTGCTTCTTGGCCATTTGTATATCTCCATTGGAAAAATGTCTATTCAAATATTTGCTGATTTTTAAATTGGGTTATTCATCTTTATTATTGAGTCATATGAATTCTGTGTGTATTCTAAACAGCAAGCGTAATTTTTAGATATTTTTCCCATTTCTTTTTGGACACCGGAGAGGTAAAAGCAAGACAGCATCCATCTCTGCAGGATGCCAGGGGCCGTTCATTAATACGTAAGGCCTGGTCGGAGCTCGGGTCTGGGCAGTGGGTTTCACCCCCAGTCGGGGCGTGGGGGGAGGCCACCCACCCGCGTTGTCCTCTCGAAGTGGCCTTTCTCTCTCTGTCCCCCTTCCTCTCTCTAAAATCAATAAACACATATACGTATATACGATGTGTATATATGTGTGTGCATACACACATGTGTGTATAAACGCGTATGTGTGCATATAAACATATCTGCATATAGTGAAGCCTAAAATAAGCACGTTTTCTTAACTCTGTTCTGCTGTGCTGCCTCCCTTTCCGCCCAAGCTGCTAGGTGACACTTGTCACAGATGAGAAACCACCTGTCTCTGGTGCCACCGTATTTTGGTGAAGCAGGAAGACCGAGGGTGGGAGCCAGGCGGGCGAACACATTTCCAAGCCGCCTCCCTTTCCTGAGCCTGGGCTTTCAGTCCTGTCCCTCCAAGGACCGGTGCCTGGGTGGGCGGGGCGGCGCGCGAGCACACACAAGCACCAAGCACAGAAATAAGCGGTTGCTCATCTCTTCTCACTTGGGTCGTGGGTGTGAATATGCACCAAACAGCCAGATCCGTGGCTGGGCAGCTCCCGGTTCTCTGCTCTGCCAAGCCCAGTGGAATGTGGAGTGACCCTCGCTCCAGGGCAGGCGGAGCCTCGGGCCCCTCCGGGCAGGTCCAGGGTCCCCGGCACCCCGCAATCGACAGCCGGCGCCCTCGGGGTTCCTGCGCAGGGCCGGGCCCGGTCGGGGTGCTGCGGGAGATGTGACCGTCATCAGACACGCCCCCGGGATCCTCTCTGTCCATCCTGCATCTCCGCGTGGCTCCCTCCGCACACCCAGCCTGGCTGGGCCACGGCCCCCAGGCTTCCGCAGTGGCGGGGCCGCACCCATTCTCCCAGCCCCGCGGCCTCGGAATGCTAGAGGGGCGACCGGTGCTCGAATGGCTTCCCTAGAAAGAGGGGGCCCGCCTCCTCCTACAGCTCACGAGGGACTGCGAGTGGGAAGGGGGTCAGCTCCTAGGGGCCCACGTGGATGAATATCGGCACAGAACCCTGAAGGTGGGGGGCGGGGCGCGTGTCACCCAGAGGGCGGGGGTGAAGAAGGGAGTGAAAATGTGGATGCGCCTGTTCAGACAATGGCACAAATGAATGCCCACTGGGTTAGGGCTGCGCCGCACCAGCTTCCCAGGACTCGCACTTTCGGTGGCATCACGGTGACATCCTCACACTCTTTCTGTCACTGCTGGGCCTTCTCGGGGCTCAGAGACGGGGCAGGGCAGTGCTCCCGCGGACCTGAGATGCTGTCCTTGGGGCGGATGTACCAGGGAGTGAGTGCGATGCTCCCCTGGGCCACATCCTCCCCCGCCTCTCCTCCGCTGTCCTAACCGCCCCCTCCCGGGCTGGCCCTCCCCAGCCCTGCCCCGACCCGTCCCCCCTCAGCGTGGCCAGAGCCACCGCTGAGCCCACGGCTCAAAGGGCAGAGCTACCCGTGCCTCCCCCGCAACCCTTTCCTTCCCCACTTCCTCCTGGTTGATTCCTGCTTAACTATCCGGGATCCCATCATGAATTCCTCCGGGGTTGATAACAACCCATCAGTACGCGTCTCTCCTACGGCCACACTCCCCCGTCCATCACCCGGGGCGCGTGAGGCCTGAGACGCATTCAGGTGCGCGAATCCAATAACTCATTGGGACCACAGCCGGCCCTGGGGAACGCTGCACCCCCTTCGCTGTTTCCAGGGCCAACCGGAGCATGCCCGGCCGACTGTCCCCAGCTCAGCGGGCCCCTGGAAGTGTTTCAGAGGCCGAAAGCGATGCATTAGCCTGGCAGCCCAAGGGCGCCTTCCCACCAAAGAGCCCTCTGATTCTCCCTTTCTCCGCTCACATAAACATTTGCCCTTGCTGACACCACTTCCACTTAGCATTTATTTCTCCTTTCACCAAACGAGGCTAGTTACGGCCTCATTTGCATACAAGACGCACTACTTGAGAAGTGTTCACAAATCACAATAATTAATACCCGCTCGCACTCGGTAACACCCACCTACAGAGCAATTTAAATTTATTAACCAAGTCAGTTAACTGGAAAACAAGTATAAACCATCGCCGCTGGGGCAGAGCGTGGGGGATGGGAAGCAGGCCCTCGGCGATTGGTCTCGGCCCCTCGGCAAAGGCAAAGGCCCCGCGGAGAGAGAGTCTGCACCGGGCACTTGCTGGCTCTCGGCCCGGTGTGCAGAGGCCGCTGGCACAGCCCACGGGCCCCACGCAGCGCAGGCAATTAGCTATGCAAATCAGGTAATTACATACATAAACGCCCACCACCTCGCTCCCTCGTCTGCTGGCCAGGGAGAGCCCAGCGGCAGCCAGGCCTTGAAGGACTAGCTGAGCAGAGTCAGCAGGGCGGGCGAGCCATGTCCACCGGGAAGAAACAAGGTCCCGCCAGCCCGTCTGCTGCCTGGGTCACGTGAAGAGCCCCCAGGGTCCGATTCACCGTTGTCATCTTGACGCGACACATGCTGTCTTTTTGAGAAAAGACGTTAGTTCATCACTTACTACTTGCTAAGCTGTTCCACTTGGGAATGAAGGCGAAAACGGCACAGCCTTCTTCCCGCAGGAGAGTCATCATCGGGGGGGCCGTGTGTTCCGGATGATCGTGAGTGAGTGTGTGTCTGTGTGTGCGTGTATGTGGAACTCGTTGACCTTCCTGGGAAAAGCCAGGCAGGTGTGATGCTGTTGCTTACACACGTAGGCCAGGGTAGATGAGGGGGAGGGAACAGAGTCACAGGTGGCGGGGAGAGTCAGGCCCGTGGCCTTGTGACGTCACATCTCCTGTACTTCGGTGGCCGCATTGTGAACACAGAAGAGCGCACAGGTCAACACCGACAAGTCTTCTCACGGTGCAACACCGGAGTAACCAGCGGTGGATTGATCCGCACCACAGCCAGAGCAGGTGCTGCGGGGCAGGTGCTGTGAGGGGCCACTGCTCTAGGGACCGACCCCTCCTGGCCGTCCCTGCACCGTGGGGACGCGCAGGCCATAAGGAGCAGCGCAGACGTTAGCCGAGGCAGTCGGTGCGGGTTTCTCTCGTGCGCCCCCACTTCCCTGCTCCACTCTGTCCTTTCAGAATTCCCTTCTGTACTCAGCGTATGGTTAGTATGTTGGGACTGTTCTGATCTTCCTGGACACTGCAGAAAGTCAGCACTTACTTACGAGTGAGGGACGCGTCCCGGGGGAAGAAGTCACACCGCACGCGGGTGAGCTGGCCGCTGCGTGGAGGGCCGTGCAGCTGTGATGTGCTCTGTTGTCGAGACGCAAGACTGGGCAGGTTGGGAGGCGTGGAGAGTCAGCGGGAGGGAAGGAGTGACCAGAGAGACCGGTGTTACGAGCAGACGGCTCTACCGGAATGCGCTCCCTGTGCCCGGCACTGGCTGGGACCGTGGGTGAGGGGGTCCCGTCAGCGTGAACTCCTGCCCCACCTGGTGGAGTTTTGGATGAAGTGGCGTGTGCCTTGACGCTCACCTTCTCTTGCGCAGAGAGGAATGAACTTGAGTGGGTGTTGGGGACCCATGGTCACAGCGGAGGGGTCAGAGCACCTATTCTGAGGGGCCCTCCTGCCTACGCACCCACCCTTGCTCTGCGGTGTGCTGGCTGCGTGTGTCGGGGCCAGGTGTTTGGACTGTCAGCTCCTGTGTTAGTGCACTTGTGAAAAGACGGGCCGTTGGAGTAGCTTCTGGAGAGTGTGTGCACACTAAGGTGGGGGGCACCTGGGAAGCACTCGGAGCCATGCTGGAACCCGGTGAGGTCTCTGGGAAGCATCTGCCACTGTTGAACTCACGGGTCACGCCCTCCAAGGGACGCGAGGGCAGCGGGGTCACACGTGACTTTGCGGCTCGCTGCCTCCCAGCCAGAGCTTGGCGTGCAGCTGGCACTCGACCTGACTGGGTGACACACTGAGGAGCTGATTGGAGGAAAGCACAAAGGGCAAGACCTAGTCTCAGGGGGTCTGTTCGAGCTTCCGCCACGGCCCCATACCCTCCTTTATTTATTTCTTTGAGCGTAGTTTTCTAGAAGGACTTGCGTCTGCCAGCATCTTCTCTTAGTCTTGGCGGAACCTCAGGGGATGTCTCCAATGCAGCCCAGGCCCGCCCTCTTGGGAAGGAGCACCCTGAGCAGAACCGGGGTCCGGCCTCGCTTCCTAGGCACATGGGAGGGGCCCTGTTTCGGCAGCTTCCCTGTCCCGCTGCAGGGAGAGGAGGAAGGTGGTTGGGGAGAGCAGTGCTCACGGGGCTGCCAGGGAGGGGTTGCGCTGAGCAGGCAGGAAGGAGGCGGCTTGTGCAGGCTCGGGCATCTCCACCACAAGGTTCGCTTTCAGTGTGGACACCACACCTGTGGTCCAGACAGCGAGGCTGCGGGGTTGGTGGGCAGCGGGAATCAGGAGGGGCTCTTCTGCATTCCCGACATCCTGCTGCTCTCGTCTCAGCGAGATCCGGAGTGAGTCCGATGGGCGTTCTGGGAACTGTGCTAAAATCATCAAGTCCAGAAAGCAATCACATCGAGACAAAATAATGGCTGCCCAGAAATAAACATGAGGAGGCGAATGTCACTCTCCACAAGAGCGTCGGAACTCTGCGTCTCCCGACGTGGACAGCAGGCTGTCTTCTTTGATCTTTCCTGCGAGGGTTAATTTCTTGTTGTTGAGAAGATAAATGGCAGGCAATCAACACTTGGGCCTGGATGATGCTGGAAGCTGCCGATTAATTTAAAATGAGAGAGCTGCCCTCGCATGAACTCACCCCGCGAGGCGATGCCCATGTATCATGAGGGGAGGATCGGATTAAAATGGGTGAGCTGTGCAACCGAGCAGAGTCATCAGGATCGGGAACGCGGCCAGGGGGAGGCTCGTGGTTCTGGGTGTTCGCGAGGAAAACGCAGAGAGTCTGAGATCGGGCCCAAGGTCGGGAGCAGCCTATTGGTCAATGAGAATTAGATTTCTTAAAGGTGGAGGCTTATCGGTAGCTATTTGTTAAGGATTAAACATCTGCTATGATGTGCACACACTTGGCACGTGGACTATTTTTTTTCCGGACTGTTTACATGGTGGAGAATTAATGAAGCTGAGTCGTACATTGCAAAGGTGCGCGAGACGATGGGTAATACGTGCTAACCAGCTGCAGGCAGAGCCGGTACCGCCGGCGCCATCGCGGATGCACAAGGTGTTAGGCGTTGGCAGGGTTTTTCTGTTTAATTAGACATCACTCATACAAAGCAGCCTCTCGGAGAGGCTCCGCATAATCAGCACCACGTGTCGGACTCTCTGAGGAATCTGCCCATAGTATATGCTGCGACTCAGAGAGCGATCTTATCCTTCTTTCCACTGTTAAAAATGTGGATTAAAAACGTGTCTGTTACCCCGAAGTCAAGCACTCCTGACATTTTCACCTTTTCCTTTGTCCGCAACGCCCCACCCACCTGCTGTGCTTTGACTCGTTTCACAGAAGTGCAAGCGTGTGGTAGGCAGACACTCGCATCCAGACGACCCACGTTCTACAGATTATCGGTGACTTCCAGGCCGCGAGGCACTTTGTCCGCCTCTGCAGTTCCTGCGTGAGGTGGGGTTGATGAAGCACAGCTCATTCCCTGGTTTATCGGCCTTCCCCTCCGCGTTTTCTCCCCCATAGACCCGGGTCCGCTCCCCAGCGTGCAAGGCTGTTTTCGTAGATGAGTTTTACGGTGGAACCAGTCAAGAGGGAGCCTTTTGCACGCACGTGTGGTTTATAAGGATGTTTTACAATTTCAGCAAATTTTTGACTGTTATGTTGGGCAGCCCAGTAGGTGGCTTCCCCCAGAAGTTCGCTCGCCCCACGGCTCGCCAGCTGTGTTCCCTCCGGCGGCACACCCTGTGGTCGACATGGTGTCCCACAGCATCACCCAGGAGCAAGGGGGACAGAACTCGGAGCCTTTGTAGAAGCAGAGGTGGGGTGACAGTGAGACAGTGTTGACAATGTTTCATTTGTCTTCCCCAAGTGCACGCCACGCCCCTCCCTGTGTGGGACAGGTATTTGCAGGGGCACAGGCCCTGTGTCTCACTCAGGAGGGACCCTCATCCGTTGTGGCCCTCGAGGTCAGACAGCACCCTGTCCTTGGGGACGGGGCAGGAGGTGGGTTCAAGGCTGCAGGTGGCCCAGCCTAGGGAAGCCCAAGCCACTGCTGAGACAGCTGCGGGAGGAGCACCCGGTTTCCCCAGAGGTCAAGCGGGGGGCTGAGCCCCACTGATGGGCATCTATCTCCTGGGACGACCTCGGCGTGTACGAGAGGCAGGAGCCCGAGGAACCCGGAGAGACCGTGGCTTGGCCGCCGGCATGAAGAAGCCTGGGCGTGAAGACTGTGGGCCCAAACTTCTCAGTCGCTGAGCTGGTGAAGCTCCCTCACAGTCTAGGAGAGTGGGGTGCGTTTTGACCGTTTGTTTGCGCGTCACTGACAGCAGTGAGACGGGGAATTCTGCGTGTGGGCTGAGTTCTGGAAACACAGGGTAACTGGTAGGCAGCACCCCCAGGGTGTCAGCAGCCAGTGTTCCGTCACGGGCTCGCCGGGCGAGGAGACCCAGGGATTCCTACGAAGACACCCTCGTTCTCCTGACGCCTGCCTGTCGCAGCCTTCCCCCAAGGGACTTGGGAGAAAAGAGCTCTTATCAGACACTGTAGCATTTTCAGAATTCTCCCTCGCTGTTTCTGACAGGTAGCCAAGGTTGAGAAATTCAAAGGATCCGGAGAGTGATAGAAGTTTCACCCCATTGACTTACACTCTGCTTCCTTAGATAACCTCAGGGACCTGCCCGGCGGCTGATGGGATGTTCGAGGCCTGGTTCTGAGTGGTCCCGAGGCCCCTCGTCATCTTGGCCGTGGGCAAGGCCTTCCTCGGCTCCAGCTTCACTCAGAGACAGACAGGACTGCAGGAGAACACGACCCGTCCACCGTGGGAGCGTGGCGGCCCGCTGATCACGGACCCAGACACTCATGGAACACCCCCCAGCCCGAGTGTGTCAAAATGTGACTCAGGTACTGAAGAAAAGGAAAGAGAACATGTCCCAGCTTGGTTGTGATTAGTAGCAGATATTTAAACAGCTTATAAGCAGAAAGCAAAGTCTCGTCTGCAGGGCTGCTGATCAGGGTCAAACCGGACTGATCTGGAATGTGTCCGCAAATAGAGATGGAGGTGGGGCTGCACGCGAGGCTCGGAGCAGCGGGGACCCAAGAGAGGGCACTGAGAAGGCAGCTTCCAACAGAACTCAAGCCTGGCAGTGACAGCATCAGGTCATGGACAGTCTCCGGTCGAGGAAAACGGGGGCTTTGTGCCCACAGCCCCCCGGGCAGGAAGGCCACGCCATTGCTTGTCCCGCTGCCGTGACCCGGCGCCGTGCCACCGTGGTTCCATGGCAGGGGGTGGGGCCTGAGGAGCCCACCCTCCTCGAATCACAGAAGCTCTGCTTTGCACTTCAAACCATCCAACGTCCTGGGGCAGGGGGGTGAGTCAGAGTTTTCTTCATTGTAGGAAAAAATCTAGAGCTTGAAAATACAAAAGCCATTCGGAAGGCCAGCGTCTTAGTGGTAAATCTGTCACTCTGCTTCCAAAGACCGGGCCCAGTAATTCTAAACAAATCCCCTACCTGTCACCTGTCATTAAACCACAGGGACAGGCCCTCCCTATAGCTGCAGCTCTAGACAGAGAAGAGGGCTGGCGGGGGGCCCCACCCTCGTTGCGGAGCTCCAGGGGCAAACCAGGTGCAAAGGGAAACTCTGAACATAATTATTTCTGGCCAGGCACCCCTTCCCCTCAACATCGCCCTAGTGCTACAACCACATTGAATCCACTGTCAAATATTTCCAGCGCACCGAACACTTGGGCACCAAAATAATAGAAGAAAAGCATTAACATAAGCCTCTTAGTTCATATGGGTGGACAAAGCGTACACACCAAACCTTCCGTCTGCTTGGAAGGACGTGCGAGTTCAACGCATTTGCTTATGCATGAATCACACAGATGGCGGTGGCTGTTGGATGAAGCGTAGCACAGCCGGAGGTCTCTCTGCTACCCCAGCTTATCTAAATCGGTAGGTAGCGCCTGCTCAGGAAGGACGACCGGAACTGAGCCTTCTAAGCAAATGTCGAAGGGCTTAGCCACCCCGAGCATTGGAAAGAGATCATGGGAAAAGGAAACAGGGGCACCCGTGGGGAAGCGTGCACACCCCTGTACCGGGCTGCTGTGAGCTCCGGCACACCCTGGGGTTCCCTGGGTTGACAGCAGGAGACAGTCATGGCTATAGCCGCATCTCGAGCTCTTGGTGAGCAGGCATCCCTGCAGCTGCTTAGTTTCTTCCATGATTGAAATTTAATCTCGAATTTGGGCCTCACCCCAAACCTGCATGTCCTTTCAGAGGGAACTGAAGTGCAGGGACCTGCCTCACGTCTCGGATCTCACCCACAGCAGAGCGCTGCTCACCTTGAGTCCGTGGAGGCAGGACCCTGGCCCCGCCCACCGCCTCTGCTCCTTCCTGTTCGTCTGTTTGGACAATAGGGCTTCTCACGCCCACAAAGGTCCCCCGTTGGCTGAAGAGGAATCATCTCCCTTCCTTGTCTGTGAATCTGGATGAATCCACGGGAACGGGTCTCAGGGACCTGATGAGAATTTCTGGCATGTAAGACAGTTTGGAAGCACAGCTCTGTGGTTTTCATAGCTGGGCTGGAAATGTAGGAGGCTGTAATATTTTATTCTAATTTTATTCTACATAATATGCTCCATTGAGAATCCCTCACAGCCTAATGAGCCAGCATAAATAAGTTATTTCAATAGATGAATTCTGCAAAGGACATTTTTCCTTTTTTTCCCTAACCTTTAATTTGAATCTGTGCTGTAATTTCATTAATTCAAATACTTTTGGTGCTTTTATCACTGTTTTTTCAACAAATGTCTTCTTGTTGCCTCACTTTAAGGAAAATGTAGGTTTAATTGGGGAGTCATCGCTTTACAAAGAACAGGTTTAGTGAAACTTGTTTAAGCCACAAAGGAAAGCTGAGAGAGTAACCAGCAAACTCGCAGATCCTGACTCTAGATGCTGAGCTGGGCTCGTGGAGCGCTGAGGAGGGCTCGCGGGTGGGTACCCTCTCTCCCCTGAGCTCGCTCGCTCTCTCCCACCCTCCCTTACACTTTTTCTTTCTCTCAGCTCTTCCTTCTTTTCACAAACCATGCTTTCCCAGACTCAGATTGAAGGAGGCCCTCAGCTTCAATGCTTAATGGGCTGCCTTGAGTTTTAATGACTCGGTTCCCCGCTCTGGAAGGAAGCCACGGACTTCCCCGGCTGGTGCTCCGTCCCCACCTGTGGTACCGCCCACCACCCACCCAGCAGGTCTGGAAGGACAGGATCTTCTTTCAGCCACAGAGACTGACTTGCTACTCGGTGGCGTGAGCAGAAATGTGGGTGACAGATGGTGCCCAGGAACAAGGACCGAAGCCAGAGCCGCACCCTGGATACATTTGAGATAGAAGTTTGCATATGGTCCAGATTTCAACAACCATCCTTTGCAATATACCAGCAGGACAGGAGAGATGGGAAGGAGAATCTTGAGTATGAAGCTTTGGGTAGAAAGGCAAAAGCTACTGAGAAAAAGAAGAAACAAGATGGTAACTGCGGAAAAGGCCGACATGCCGTGTGACATCAGAGATGCTTCACCAAAGCAGGTGTTTCCCATCAGCGATGCTGTGTACAGTGCGGGTATTTTCCTGTCTTTCTCCCTGTGTAGCCTCTCTCTGGTGTCTGTCTAGAGAACAAGAGAGTTAAAGAAAGACAGCCCTGCCCTCCGTCCCACACAGCCTCGGGGCCCCGTGCGGCTGAGAACTCCGAGAAGAGGGAAGGATCTCCTCCTCATCAGACATCTCCAGACGGACGGGAACAGAAAGCCTGGGTGTTGGGCAGGAGGGAGGCAGCCTGGCGGCAGCTTCCGTGCATCTCGGCGTCACTGTTGGGTTTGAGGCGATGTAACCCTCGCGTTAGCGAGTTGTTTTCATGGGGTGCAACATTCCGATCCATTTTTATGGTGCCGATTCCTCTACTGTTTAAAACAGTAAATATCAAACAAGTTGTAACCCTTCTTTATCTGGTAGGCAAAATTAGGATTGCACAAACACCCCAATTCGTCTTCTAGACCTGGTGCCAGCCCTCCTCCCCTGTGTGTGTGTGCTGGGGGTCGGAAGGCATGTTGTGTTGTATGGTGCACCTTTTGGTTTCAAGCTCACAGCTAATGAGTTGTAGAACAAAAAGTACTGAGCTAAGAAATAAATCTAAGGGTGGTCTGGGATGAAGACAATACAAAGGTAAACTATCGGCTGATGTAATCAAAGAAAGTGCTCGGAGTAAGAAATGACAAGGACAAATCAACCACAGGAAAAAAGGAAGTAAAAATAATGATGCATTGGCTTCGCCTGATTCCATGCCTACGCATTTGAAAGCCTGCGTGAAATGCGTATAATCATATGCTCATCCTGATGTGTTCTGAACCACTATTTGGGAAAATATTTTCAAATGTCTCAATACTCTCAAATTATTAAGTGAAAATAGATGGACATTTGTGTAAGCTGATTAAATTTATCTGTTTCTGCCAAAATGCAGGATTCTGGCATCATTTCTTTCTTTTTTTTTAAAGGTTTTATTTATTTTTTTAGAGAGAGGAGAAGGGAGGGAGAAAGAGATCAACTTGGGAGAGAAACACTGATTGGTTGCCTCTCGTGGGCCCCCAGGTGGGGTCCTGGCCTGCAGCCCAGGCATGCGCCCTGACTGGGAATCGAACCGGTGACATTTTGGCTCACAATCTGGGGCTCAACCCACTGAGCCACACCAGCTGGGGCAAGAGTTCGGCATCATTTCTGTAAGAGCCAAGAGCCACATGGTGACAGCTACTCACAACTTCTAGTATTTTATGCTGTGTTGCATGTACCAGCAGAAACGTTTAACAAGGAGAAAACAGGTTTACAGAAATCGGAAAGAAGTGAACACAAGCACTATTGGAAAACTATTTGAATGTATACCGAGGAAACCCAAGAGAATGGACTAGAAAACAAAAGCTGATAGGCAGAGAAGTCAGTGATAGAGCAGGGTGTGCATGCGCCATAAATAATCAGCGGTTTTCGAAGGTGTACGCCGCAGTTGATTAGAACTTATCGATGGAAAAAACATGTCACTCACCACAGTAACGAACAGATGAAGCCCTTAGGAGTTCACTTCACACGGAGTGTACAAGACCAGTGAAAAATAACCGCCAAAGCATTTTGAAAAACAGGAATGTTTCCCAGAGAATGTCTTTATTTCTCTGTCTTTACCTGTGAATGCATTGCACCACTTCTAACGCTAACGCCCTCAACACACAGCTTGTGGTATCTTCCAAGCACGTTATTCATTTGATTTTTTTTTTTTCTCTCCTTACAGACTTCCCCGAAGACATGCAGCCGACGGCAAACGCCAGACCTGCGTCAGGAGGATTTCGGTGCTAGAACATCCCCACTACACGAGCCACGAACAATCTGGAAAAACCCCTGCACTTCTTCGGGGACCCATTTCCTCATTTGTACCACCAGACAGTGGTTTTGGGGTAAAAGCGGTGGCCCTAGTGCTGGGCCAACACATGCACATGTATGATTTGACGTGAGGATCATGACAACATTCTTTTCCAGCTTAGAAGGCAGGACCTTGACCCTCGAACCTTTTTCTCTGTGCAAAATATTCTTACACCGTTCTGGGGCGAATCACGACAGAAGCATGTTCTTATCAGTAACAAGCAAATGTAAGGAGATACTTCGGATAGCACGCATTTTTAACTATAAACCACAGTTTGCTTTATGCTTGGCGGTCTTCTCCGTAATTAAATGTACTGATTTCTAAAGCAAATAGGAGCTGTGGCAGCTGCAGACTCAGTGCGTGCCAATTTGACAGTTGTTTGGAGACGGAGCAAAATTATTAGCACTTACACTGTGCTTGGAAGCCATTTTTGCAAAAATGGGAAGCAATTTTATTCTAAGATGGATTTTAAAGTAAACAGATTGGCTTGGAAGGCACATAGGGCAGAGATTTGCATCAAACTGACACTTTGGACAAAGAGGATCGTGTGGGGACCTTGGTGTCACTTGTCTCTTAGAGACTGACCAGGTTTGGCCTTGGGGAAGCAAAGGGCACTTTCTCTCCCAACAAAACCGGGCACATAAGCGTGGGGCTCCAATACGCAAAAACTCAGAAACAGAGAATTCCTGCAGCAACGCGTGAATTATGTTTTCCTTGTGTACAATTTTAAAACTGTAGAACTTACAAAGGAAAAAAAAAAAATGAGCCCAATTCCCATTTCCCAGAGCCGAAGACTTATGCTTTGTTTCTGCAAAATTGAAATCATTTAGCATATTAATTCTCCATTCTGCTCTTTTCACTTAGCATTCCAATGTGAATTGTCCTGTGTCATTACTTGCTTTTAAAAATAAAGTTAATTACATTTTGTGATTGCACTTTATGGATCCTCTATACTTTATGTGACCATTATTCTATATTGAGATTCCACTTTTTTTTTTTTCCCACTCTTATTTACAAAAGCGCGGGGAAAATGTAAATCTCTACTTGTATTTCTGGTAATTCGCTTTACATTTTTGCTGGAAACAAATGAAATTATGGGGCCACAGCGTGTCTTAATATTGAGGTTTTAAAGTATATGTTGAAATAGCTTTCCAGAAAATGTTTTACCAATTTTGTGCTCACAGCAGAGGCTGTGAATTTTTAACTTTCCTCCTGGTTAAGTGTGTATGGAATCCTAGGTTTGATCGTGAGGTTCTTTGACGCTGCGACCTTAACGCGGGCCGTAGGGAATTCTTGCTCAGGATCAGAGTTCTCTGGACCGCCCAGGGAGGTGAGGCGGCTGAGGAGGACCGGACACGCGCGAGCAGGCTGGCGGATGGCGAGCCTTAGGCGATCAAAGCAGCTTTGAGAAGAGGGGTTTGCTGGAGGTAATAGGGACGGCTGCTTCTGGGGGGAGCAGATAATTAGCATCTATTTGCTTAGAGGGTGAAATATTCATCTCTCCAGAGATATTTCAAAGAAAGTGAAGAATGTCTTCTTCTGGCAAGTTCAAAATTCATGCTTCTCTGGTCGAGGGGCCTACCGTCTGACGCCTCGAGTAGTCGGTAACACAAGTGCAGTGGTAAGAAATGCACCCAGGGACTGTCGCAGACTGTTACAGAAGCCTCTCTGGGCTTGTCGAGTGACCTGGCTTCCACTTTGTGCGGCGGCTCTTCCCCGGAGCCCTTGTGCCTCCCGGGCTTCACAGCACACCTGGGAGCCCCACCTGTGAGGAGCTAGGTACCGGGGTTAGTTTCAGGAGCCCTCGCCCAGGGAAGGAGGTCCTTCTGGTCTTCCTCTTCCCCTGTCGTTGGGACCGCTGAGCATTGTGTAATTGCTACTGTTGTCCTTGTGGGTCGAGCCAAGGAACCTGCATAAAGGACCCGTGGTTACCACAGGCCGCAGGGTGGGGACTGACTGAGGGAGGGGGCGTGGGCGGGGCAGCGGAGACCAGCGGGGGGAAGATTGGGGCAGCTGTAACTGAACGACAATAAAAAATGCCACTATTTTACTCCCCCCGCCCCCGCCCCCGCCCGCGATTTTCGGTGTTGAACTGATGAAGACGCCAACCTATAAATCTGTAAGGTAATTCCAGCAATGCCATTACAACAAATGAAACGGAACACAGCCGTAAGGTTGGTAACAGATTTTGTCAACAGTGTGACCACGCTGGAGCGAGCTAGTCCATCATGTCACTTTTGCAGGAACGAGATCCCTTCCTGTCCTCGGCGGGGGCGCCCTTTCCCACCTCCCCACAGCCTCCTACCCCCTCAGGGCCGTCCCTGGGCCTCCACTTCCCACTCTCCCGGGAGACCATTGCACCTCTGACCAGTATTGGTTTAGCAACTGATTGACTGCTTTTTTGTTAAAAAAAAAAAAAAAATGTTTGTTTCTTTCCAAAGAAAAATGGCCATATCCTATTGGAAGCTTATTTACTATTTAATTTTATCTATTTATTTTTTTATCTTAGGGGTAACGTACTCATTCTTGGTTCACCACCTCCCTGCCTTCCCCTCATCGAGGTCAGACACATCCCCACGTGCAGGGAGCTTCCGTGGGTTTGATTTGAGCGGAACTGACCGATGCCAGGGAGCAGAGGCCCAGCTGCCCCGGGGGTAGCTCCGCACCTTTCCGAACGCATTTGGGGTGAAGGAGGGAGCAGAACAGAGATGACAGGGAGGCAAGAGAAAGCCGGGCGGGGATTGCAGGGCAGGTTTTGTGCTTTCCTGGGGTCAGCTGTGCCTTTCAGGGCGTTACTGTCAAAGGTGTAAACCTACTGTGTGCCCGAGAGCACTGGCTGGGGCTGGCTTAGAAACCTTTTCTAAGAAGGTGGGAGGCCTGGGGTGTGACCTCCCACCGGGACCTGCCAGGTCAAATTCGTGATCACGCCACCCTGGGAGGGCTCTTTCCAGAGAGCCATGTTGTATCCGTGGCTGCTAAAGTCCCTCCTCCGCCAGCCGGCGTGGGCTTGGGTCGGGGGCTGCAAGCCAGAGACAATTCAGATTTGGGGGGTGGCAGTCAGGGGCCCACCTCTCTGGGCACCCTCTGGAGAATGGGGACCCCTCTGGGGCCAAGACCTGTGCAAGGGGAGCGTGGTGGTGAGGCCGAGGCCAAGGCCAGGCCCAGGCCAGCGGTGGGGCAGGAGGAGGGGCCCCCTCGGTCTGCTGACCCGGAGTCTGCCAGCACTCCCCACAGGCGTTTCTCAAAGTTCTTTGAAGTTGATTCTTTCCTGTATTCCATGGGCAGAACTGTCCTTCGTTAATGCAAACTGATCCTGTGGATTTAGTTGGAAATTAATGCATCCACCCTCTGGCCTGCCCAGCCACAGCGTTTATGGGGCGTCAGGGCCCCTGCTAACTCCCAGCCGGCTTTGAGACCCGGGCGGAAGTCAGCCCAGGTGCTGGGCAGGGAGCACCGCCTGCGAGGCTGCCCCGGGGGAGGGAGCGCCCCCTGGGGAGGCAGTCAAGGCGGGGACCTGGCTTGCCTGAGCGGGTGTCACTGCAGGGAACAGGCGGTGAAACCCCGGCCTGAAGGAGAAGAGCTTCACCCAGACGGGGCCTCCGACGGGCTCCACCGGGCGCCACCTGCTGCCTGTGTCCCCACCAAGCCTTCAACGCCCATCCTGCCGGCCGAGTGTCCTGTCCCCACCATCCCGGTCACCGCTGTCTGAAAGGACCTTGTTCTCTCTCTTACTTTCTCCCCTATTTATGTTCATCCTCAGGATGGAAAAGGCATTTCAGTCTCCTGCTTCCTGGCCTCCAAGTCCTGCTCACCCACGAAGGCGCGCTCGGTGAATCCGCAGTCGCTTCTGGGTGTCAGGAGACCACACCCCAGGGCTCCATCCCTCTGCCTCTCCCCAGGCTGCCTGGCGATTACGGCTTCTACACTCCCGCTGGGTCACTGTGCGCCCTGCCCCGTGTGCTGTGAGTTCCTGGAAGGTGGCGTGGTGGTCGGCTGGGGCCGTGGTAACAAAGTTGCCCGACACTGGGCGGCTCACAAACCACAAAGCATTGCTTTCTCACCGTTCTGGAGACTGGACGGCCCGGAGGGGCGGGCCGCAGACTCGGTGTCTGGTGAGGGCTTCCCGGTCGGTGGACGCCGTCTGTGTGCTGTGTCCTGACCTAGTGGGGGAGATGAGGGGCTCTCGGGGGCCCACAGGGCTTCACCCCCACGACCCGCTCACCTGTGAAAGGTCCCCCTCCAAAGGCAGCACAGTGGGACCAGGGTTCCTCACGGGAACGTGGGAGACACACTCAGTCTGCGGTGGACAGGAGCCTCTTTTCCACCTCCGTTCCCTGGAGAAGAGCCTGGTCTCTGGCTGAACCGGGCTTCCTGGGCACGTCCTCCCACGCACACTCTGGAGTGTGAGGTGTTCAGACCCACAGCTGCACCCTCAGCCCCCCTTCCTGGCTCTCCCCGCCTCCCCCACGCTGCCCCGTGCCTGCACCACTGCCTGATCACAGATCGGCTCGGCTGCAGGGAGGTCTGCAAAGGCTCAGATGTGTCCCCCGTCCTGTACGCCTGGCACTGTCTCCATTTTCTGTTCACCTTCGGCTCCACCGCAGGGCAATCGGTGTCCTGACTGCTCTCAGCTGGTTTCCTTCAGGAGCCTGGGAAGGAGGGAACCCACCCACCACCCTCCTTATTGTGCAGGTTTTTCCAGGGCCGGCACTCCGCCTCCTCCGCGCGGGCCCTTCGCCAGCAGCGTGGCCCCGGGCGGAGGGAATGCTCCGTGTTTGCAGAAGGAAGGGACTGATGGCTTCGCTGCAGAAGGCTGGATGTCAGCGGGCGGGAACCAGACCCACCAACAGGATTCAGGCTGCTGGTCGCGCCAGCGGCTGCGGAGGGAGGTTTTCCCCGCGGTGCCCCTGCTCCAGCCCCGCAGCCTCGCGCCGGGAGCCTGCAGTTTGACGCTAACAACTGGCTGGCGATGGAGGTGTACGACGGGGAGGGGAGGGCGAGGTGCGGTGCCGGCTGCTGCTCTGCGTCTCCCGCTCTCCGTGCTGGGAGCAGAGGCCTGCAGGGTGCTCTGAGGGTGCGGGCAAACCCACCGCCCGCTTCTTGCCTTGCCTTTGTTTCATTCATTTCACTCCCAGATTCGTGGCAGTATAATTTCAACAGCCGGTTACTACTCAGCCGCGGTCCCTGTCACCGTCAGCATCTCTGTCTCACCATTGGTTTCCCCAGCCTTCCAGAGGGGCCGTGGAGCTGAGGACAGGGTGGGACATGTGACAGGGTTGAGAAGGGTCACTTAGGAGGCTTGGACCCATCTGCACACGGGGGGGTCATTTCAACCGCTGCCAGATTAACAAACGTCCACTTGAGCCTATTCTGTGCGAGGAGCTGTCCTGGGCTAAGTCCCCTCCTTGAGAAAGCAAAGCCCCTGGCCCCTGCTGGATGGGGGTCCGAGCTCCCTAAACCTCCTGCAGGTGGGGGGAGCAGGAAGTCTGGAGGAGGAATTCTGCAGGGGAGGGGGACATAGGAGCAGGAGACGGCCCGCCAGGCCACCATCGCCACCCATTGGAGGGGTCGCTAAGCGAGGAGAGTGATTGGTCCCCTTACTGTTGCTCCGAGGCTCGAAGGAGGAAGTGGGAACCCCACAAAGCGTCTAGTGTGCCCCCGAGCCCCCGTGCCCAGAAGAGTCTGCACATAGAGAGGCCTCAGTAAACACTTGCCGAAGGAAAGGACTCAGAGTAATTTCTGTTGGTGCAGCAGGAATAGGAACTTCGGAGGTGCTTCCACATGTCTCTTCATATTCTGACTTTTTTCGGCCCCGGAGACTTCGCACCGATTAAAGCAAGGCTTGAGAGAGAGGGGACACACCTGTGAACTCCATACACTCGTGTCTCCAGTTGGACTGTCGAGTAGCTTTGTTTTCCGGAACGTCTCAAGAACACAAGGATTGGAAGTGAGGCTCTGGGGGGGGCGGACCCCCAGGAGCTGGGGTAACCAGAACGTCTCAAGAACACAAGGATTGGAAGTGAGGCTCTGGGGGGGGCGGACCCCCAGGAGCTGGAGTAAAAGCAACAGGTTTGGGGAGGGAGCGTTTCTTGGGGCCGTTTTGCATAGATGAAGGATTGAGCGGGGAGGGTGCACAGTGCAAGGCCCTTCCGAGGTGCAGGGCGAGCACCGTGCACCCACACTGGCAGGAAACCCAGACTGAGAGCAGGAGGGGGGAGGGCCAGCACAGGGCAAGGAGACCCTCCAGGCCAACCCCGCGGCCGAGGGACAGTGGAGAGGAGGGAGGCTGAGGTCTCTCCTGAAGCCTGACTGCGTGCGTTAGGCATGGACTGCGGCCGGGCACTTTAGGGACATGCAGGTGGGGTCAGCAGGGGTGAGACCGTCAGGGTTGAGGCCGATGCGGGTCTCACAGCTCAGTGTGCATCTGAACACGCTTGAACACGGCCCACGCTCTTTACTACAGGGGCCTCCGTTTTGGAAGGTCCGGATGGGGCACAGGTGTCTGCCCCTCTGGCAACGCCTCAGGGGGCGCTGGTGCCGGTGGGCTCCCTTGTCTCCACTGGAGATGCTGAGAACGCAGCGGACCAGCCAGCCTTGGGGTTGGGAGGCAGGAGAGCCTGCGGGCAGGTGCACGGAGGGTGGGCACGGTGAGGCCAGGGAGCCGGAAGCTACCTGGTGGGATATTTTAATTAGGGAATCTAAGGTTTTTCTAACAAAACGTTCCACTTTGTAAATCAGCCTAGGTTTCTTTTTTAGGTATTGTAGTTTCTTTTCTTTTATCAGTTGTTTGCTTTCTGATAAATATTTCTCATAGATATTTTTACTTGTCTTTCATTCACACTTTAGCAGCTGGGGAATTATGTGGATGATGGATGATGAATCAAATTTATTTTATTTTTAATACATTTTATTGATTATGCTATTACAGTTGTCCCATTTCCCCCCTTTATTCTTCTCTGCCCTGCACACCCCTCCCACCTGCATCCACCCCCCCTTAATTCATGTCCATGGGTTGTGCATATAAGTTCTTTGGCTTCTACATTACCTATACTATTCTTAACCTCTCCCATCTATTTTGTACCTACCATGTATGCTTCTTATTCTCTGTACCTTTTCCCCATTCTCCCCCTACCCCCTCCCCACTGATAGCTCTCCATGTGATCTCCATTTCTGTGATTCTGTTCCTGTTCTAGTTGTTTGCTTATTCCGTTTTTGTTTTTGTAGGTTTGGTTGTTGATATTTGTGAGTTTGCTGTCATTTTATGGCTCATAGTTTTGATCTTCTTTTTCTTAGATAAGTCCCTTTAACATTTCATATAATAAGGGCTTGGTGATGATGAATTCCATTAACTTGACCTCATCTGAGAAGCACTTTATCTGCCCTTCCATTCTAAATGACAGCTTTGCTGAATAGAGCAATCTTGGATGCAGGTCCTTGCCTTTCATGACTTGGAATACTTCTTTCCAGCCCCTTCTTGACTGTAAGGTTTCTTTTGAGATATAAGCCGACAGTCTATGGGAACTCCTTTGTAGGTAACTGTCTCCTTTTCTCTTGCTGCTTTTAAGATTCTCTCCTTCTCTTTAATCTTGGGTAATGCAATTATGATGTGCCTTGGGGTGTACTTCCTTGGGTCCACCTTCTTTGGGACTCTGTGAGCTTCCTGGACTTCCTGGAAATCTATTTCCTTGGCCAGATTGGGGGAGTTCTCCTTCATTATGTTTTCAAGTAAGTTTTCATTTTCTTGTTCTTCCTCTTCCCCTTCTGGCACCCCTATGATTCAGATGTTGGAACTTTTAAAGTTGCCCTAGAGGTTCCTAAGCCTCTCCTCATTTTTTTGAATTCTGATTTCTCCATTCTGTTCTGGTAGAACATTTATTTCTTCTTTCTGGTCCAAACCATTGATTTGAGTTCTAGTTTCCTTCCTGTCAATGTTGGTTCCCTGTGCATTTTCCTTTATTTAACTTTGCATAGCCTTCACTTTTCCCTGTATTTTGCGACCATACACAACCATTTCTGTGAGCATCCTGATTACCAGTGTTTTGAACTGTGCATCTGATAGGTTGGCTATGTCTTTATCACTTAGCTGTACTTTTTCTGGAGCTTTGATCTGTTCTTTCATTTGAGCCACTTTTTTTTTTTTGACTGGGCACACCTGTTACATAGTAAGGAGCGGAGCCTTAGGTGTTCACCAGGTCAGGACAACCCATGTCACTGTATTGTGGTGCTGTATGTGGGGGAGGGTGTGAGAGGGAACAAATCTGCTTGCTCAGCTCTCTGTAGGCTTCCAGTCACTTCCACCACTACCCACAAGCAAATTGGGCCCTTCTGGTGCTAACTCCTGGGTGGGTAATTTTGTGTACATTCTAGGACCCTGTGGGTCTCTCCAACAAACTCTCCTTTGAGGCTGGGAGTCTCTCCTACCACCGCAATCCCCACAGGTTTTTTCAGTTAGAGGCTTTGGGACTTTATTTCCCTGCACTGGAACCCTAGGTTGCATGGTCCGTCTTGCTCCCCGGTTGTTCCTCCTGGATTATCCACATGCCAACATGGGACCGCCTGCTCTGCCAGCCACAGCCTTGTCCACCCCGGTCCTCCAGCCACTGCCTTGCCGTGAGTCCTCTCCACCCCGTTGCCTGCCTCCGCCCCTCCTACTGCTCTGCATGAATGTTTCTTCTTTAACTCTTTGGTTGTCGGACTTCCACACAGTTCGGTTTTCTGGCAGTTCTGGTTGTTTTTGTTTTTAAATTTGTTGTTTTCCTTCTTTCGGTTGTACGAAGAGGCACAGTGTATCTACCTGTGCCTCCATCTTGGCCAGAAGTCAAATCAACTTTAAATACTGAGGTTTTTCTGTATATAGTATGAATACAATATGTGTCATTTTGGGGTTTTACTGCCTGCTTTGACCTGTGCATTTTCTGCTTCCACCCCTTTGACTGTAAGTTCTCTGAGGACAAGGATTGTCCTCTGATTGCCCCTCCTGCTGCCTGGAGTTACAATTGGGTGCCACAGATCCCCGATGAAAGAATAAATAAATCAAAGAGGGACAAAGTGTGGTAGCAATGGTCCACAATGACAGGAAGGAATGTAATAAAATACTACACAGATGTTATTTTCCACTACACCCATTACTGGTTACGACTATATTACAATGTGAATAATAAAACCCAGAATTCAATACGTTCCCAGTGTGCAAGGAAACTACTCTGAGGAAAGCACATCAGCTACATCCGCAGCGACTCCAGGAAGGGGGGTCACGAGGTGTGTTTTCTTTCTTCTGGATGATTTTCTGCTGCTGCTCGATTCGCCTGCTTAGTGCTGGCACAGGCTCGCGGGTGAAAAGACGCCATGCAAATCGGTGCACATGAGTGTTGGCCATCATGTCCCTATTAGAGAAACATTACTGTGTGTGAAAGGGATTGCTCTAAGGGACGTCACCGCCAGAGCTGTGATGAGCAGAGCGCAGGGGGAAGCGGGAGTGTCATTAAAGGACTAGCGAACCACAGCTGCACAGGGCAAGCAAATGCCAGTGACAGAAAATGCCAGAGTCCCAAGTGTTGGTCCTGTCACCGGAAGAGAGCCCTGTCTCCTGCGGTCCCGGCTGGTCAGGAGGCGGGATGCTCACAACAAAGGTGGACATCCAGGGTAAGGGGGCTGGGGGTGAGGCCATGACCTATCCACTTCGGACCCAGCAGAGGTGTGGTCTGTGCAACTAGTGGGGAAAGCAGTGGGAAAGGAATGCTTTCTTCCCCTCTCATTTATCACGTGGGGCATGGCCAAGCTGGGGACGCAGGTGTGGGTGAGACCCAGAGACAGATGTAAAAGTGAGTGGGTATCTAGAAGTAGATGCACATGGAGATGCGGGTGGAGAAGGAGGTGGAGGGACAGATGCCGTCATAGATACAGCTGCCCCACGGCCCGTTTCGAATGTTCTTCTCCAGCCTCGCCTCCCTTCTCTCGTTCCTCATGCATTGTGTGTGTGTGTGTGTGTGTGTGTGTGTGTGTGTGTGTGTGTACATGTAAAAAATGGTCCGGCACAAATGGTGCCCCTTTTTATCACAAAACAGTTTATGACAAGATCAAAAGCATGTAATTCTGTAACATAATATTACACTCAAGCACACCATATGACATTTTAGGTGAAATGCACACATTAAAACTATAAATTATTACACCCATATTATTACCACACCAACCACACTCAAGCAGGTGTTACTTCTGCCAGAACTTTTGTGTGTGTGTGCATGTGCGCACATGTGTGTTCTGTTTTGTTCACATGTGATGCTGCTCCACACCCCCTTGCCTTTTCTTATGTAGTTTCTTTCACCTGGAAAACCTCCCTCTCCCTCTCTCTGTCTCTCTGTCTGTCTCTCTGTCTCTCTGTCTGTCTGTCTCTCTGTCTCTCTGTCTCTCTGTCTCTCTGTCTCTCTGTCTCTCTCTCTGTCCCTCTTTCTCTCTTCCTCTTTCTCTCCCTCTGCCAACTTCTTCCAGAATTAGCCCAGGAGTCACGCTCTCCGGAAACCTTGCCTACGCTCCCAGGACTGGTGGGTTGGTGTCCTCCATAGTCCAAGGGGCCCTGCACTTTTCTCTGCTTTAGTGCTTGCCACACAGGGAGACCATTGGCCTTTTGGTCACTACTGGGACTGCAGAGAGGCAGGGGAAAGTAACTCTCAGTGTGGGCTCCACGTCTCCGCAGGAGCTGTCCGGCACACCCCTGATTCCAGCCCAGAGAGTTGGTGCCCGTGTACGGGTTTGCGTTTGTTCTTGGTCTGGACCAGAGAACGCGTCCTTCATTGCTATGGCTAAAAGGAAAGGTACTAGGATGAGTTATCCTGTTCGTGCTGTGCTTTCGCCCCGTGGAGGCCAGATGGTGCCATGGCACCCGCCCTAAGGGGCTTCCGCAGTCCCTCAGCCCGGGCAATGGTGGGCGATGTGAGGCATGGCAGGGCCCACAGACACACAGGTGCCATTGCAAAACCCCACCCTCTGCCTTACTCATGTATCCTTTGAACTCCAATTATATTAGTTTTGCAGTCTGCATACTATTTGCAGAGGGGTTCTACGCGTATTTATACGTGGTCTCATGCATTCAGATGGTGAACATTCCGGCGAAGGGAGCTAGGCTGCTGAAGCTGCGGAGGGTGCTTCTCCTCATTGGAAAAATGGGGATAATACTGGAGCCTGCTTTGCATGTTTCCTTTAAAAGATGTAACCAGAGAATCCACGTACAGTGTCCAGTCCAGTGAGGACCAACTCAACCTGTGTTATCATTAATGCTATTAGGCAACCTGAGGGCAGGTGTCCTTGTCAGCTCTGCCCCTGAACAAAGCCAGGTGCTCAGCATCTGTTCATTACAAAATGTTCATTAAAATAAATTCCTTGTTCTCCTTCTCAGTTTCTCAAAACCAGGCTTTCTGCCCGAGGGTTCTTGAGTCTGGACGTAACGAACCGGCAAAGATGTCGACAGCTCTCTGGCCACAACTGGGCCTTTTAAAGAAGCCGCCAGCCCCACCTGAGCACGTAGCACTGGACTCCTGGGCCTGGAATGGATTCCAGAGTAGCGTTGCTGCCCGTCAGACCTGGGCCCGTGCTTTAGAAACGAAGGTTCTTGGGCTGCTGAGGTGGTCGCTCGGTGCGGCCCTAAGGCCAGCTCGACTTAAGCCCGCCCCGCCCCCGCCCGGTCCCTGTGCTGACTGCGTCTTTCTGTGTCGGCCAGGCGTTCGTAGGGATTCCCAAGTCCCTCAGGTCTCAGGGTCTCCTGCTGCCTCAACTGGCTTCTTTCTCCCACCAGGCCTCTTCCGAGGCAGCTTTCCTATCCTGATTCTAGTTTGGGGGACACAGAGTCGGGTGATGAACCTGTTTTCTGAGACGCTCGGCTGTTTTCCGATGTGTGGTCACCCTTGTCTGCAGGCCTCTTGTCACCTGATGCTCTCGGGATCCCTCATTACAGCCTGTTTGGCCTCTGGAGGCCCCTCTGCAGGAGCCCAGAGCTGCCCACCCTTGGGGGTGGGCAGTGGGGGGGCAGCCACTCCAGCATGGCCCCGGGCAATGAGCCTGGGCAGCCCCGCAGGCACGACCTCCACAGAAGTTGTGTCAGAGGCCAGAGGTCAGCACGAGTCCCAGGGCGGCCGCGTGTGAAGAGGTCCCCTACCCTGAACGGGGATGTAGGCAACATGCAGAGAGGAGACCCCTGGGAGCTACTCATCTGGTAAAGGGGTGGATCCCTCCCCCACTCCCTGGGGCCTTGACAGGGCCTCCCCTGATTCTCAGGCTTCCCAGGAGGCAAGGGAACCACATCCTCTGGACCCCACCTGGAACCCCGAGGTGCGGAGAACTGCAGGAGGCCAGCGGGAGGAGACAGGCTCTCAGGGCGTCTGCAAACCAGGATAAAGAAAACGTTCATCTTAACGTCTTAATTTTAGAGATGAGCCAACTGTGGGCAGAGTGGTGGCGTGTCCTCGGGACCCCGGCAGGTCTCTGGAGCAAAGTCAGGTGATGTTCATCACGGAGCAGCCTTGGCTGAATGCGCCCTGTAGCAGGTGAGTTACGTGGAAGGCAAAAAAAAAGAAAAAAAAAAGAAAAAAAAAGCCATGCCCGGGAGTCCTGCGTTGCACCCACCTCCAGAGGCTCCCTTCCTGCAGGCAGACGCACAGTTTGAACCTCAGAGCAAGGATTCAGTGTGTGTCCTTTTCATAAACTCGCCTCATCAGGGAGTTTTCCCAAAAGCCTCCTGCTGAGGAAACTTAATTTGTGCCAGGGCTCAGGCCCTGGCGTGCATCTGGTCTACCACTCACGGTGGACGCCGCTTCCCTCCTCGGGGTCTGTGCCTTCAGCCTTGAGTCCCTGAGTCTTGTTTGCCTTTTTCTTTTTTATTTTTTGTAAAATGAACATGTGGCAATTCTGAGTTGTTCTGATGATAAATTCGTTTTTAGAAAGTGTGCAAAAAAGTGAAAAAAGAACAAAGGCAATTCAAAGGAGAAAGGGTAGTCTTTTCAACAAATGGTGCCCGACCACTGGGACATCCGGAAGCAGGACGGTGCGTCCAGGCAGAGAGCTTAGGCCTCTCACAAAATTTCACTCAATACGGATCATGCATCTACGTTCAAAATTTAAATCTAGAAAAATTTCTAGAAGATAACCGAAGGGAAAAACTGAAGCCCTTCGATCTGGCACAGCAGCAAAGTCATTCTCCACAGAAGAAAATCGGGAAGGTGGACCTCATGAGTGGTGAGGACCTCTGCCCGGTGAAAGCCCTGTTGAGAGAATGTAAAGCCAAGCTACAGGCTGGGGGAAAACATTTTCAAACACTTAATCTAATTAGGGACTGGTGTCCAGAGTGTGTTTAACAACTCAACAATAAATGAACAGCAAAAAGCCTCACTAGGGGATTGCAAATTAAAACAATAACTAGACACCACCACACACCTGCTGGGGTGGCCAAACCCAGACACCGGCAACACCCAGCGCTGGCGAGGACGTGCGGTGACAGGGACCCCCACCCATCGCTGCGGGGACGCGGTGCAGGGCAGCCCCTGTGGGCGACGGTGGGTGGGGCAGCGGCTCGCAGAGCTGAACAGTCTCCCCGTCCGATCCAGCAGTCACGCTCCTTGGTATTTCTTCCAAGAAGTTGAAAACTCATGTCCCCACAAGAACCTGCGTGCAGATGCTTATAGCAGCTTCATTCATAAGCACCCAGTCTGGAGGCAGCCAAGACGTCCTTCGGTAGGTGATGGGCAAATAAACTGTGTGCATTCAGACAGGGAATGCTATTTACTGGTATAAAAACAGGGGTTGTCAAGGCACAGAAAAGCGTGGAGGAATGCTAAGTGCACGTTACGAAGTGAAAGAAGTCAATCTGAAAAGGTTGCGTACGGTATTTCTCCCGCTACCTTGTAAATGAATCTGAAGAAGGTGAGAGTGTGGAGACAATTATAAGATCACCAGTTGCCAGGGTGGAGCGGAGGGGAGGGATGAGCGGGCAAAACACAAGGGATTTTTGGGGCTATAAATCCTAAATGCACATTACATATGGTGCTGCAATAATGGAGATACATATTATCCATTTGTCACGACCCACAGAGCTAAAACACAAAGAATGAACACTAATGTATACTATGGGCTTGAAACAATGTTGCTGTATCAGTATCGACTCATCACTTGTAACAAAACAAATGTACCACTGCAATGCAAAATGACAACAGGTGCCACTGTGTTTTAGGGGTGAGTGGGACAGGTGTGTGGGAACTCTTTGTACTTTCTGCTGAAGTTTTCAACTGGCCCGAACCTGCTCTCCCACAACAGTTTATTAATTAGAACACAAAACAACACAGTGAGTGTAAGCACACAGTGAGCTGGTGGGCTCCCCATAATATTGCTCCCATAGATGCCTAAAAAGACTCCCCGGCCCAGCCTCTGACACCCTCAGGGGGCGCAGGTGAGTCCCCTGAACACCACCTCAGCCCTTGCCTGGCCAGGATGCAGCCCCGACTCATGAACTCCACGAAGAGCCGTGAGCCAAAAGAGGTTGACCAAAGTCTGTGAGTCCAGAGACCGGGAAGGAGTCCGGCCGGGGCCCCACACGGTCGCTGTGAACACCAGTGGGTGTGTCATTTCTGACTCTTCCTGTGTGCACAGGCTGCGTGCACTGGGGACGTCCCAGGTGAGCCCTCCAGGCTGACAGGTTTCTCTGGGCCGTGGCTGACTGTGGGGCTGCATTAGCTTTACTCCTATCACCGGTTTCTGTCTAGTAAAGACGGAGCTGAGAACAGTGGCAGATTCCGTTCCCTCCGACAGGTGCCGTGTTGTCACCGGCAGAGGGAGGACACGGGTGTCACTAAAGGTGACGGAGAGACTCCAGCTCCGCTGACATGGCAGTTCGTTCCGCCTGCGGCACACAGTTCCCCTGGTGAGGAGGCCTGGCCCGGGAAGGGCGGAAGGACGTCAGCGCTGCCTCGGGCTACGGCGAAACGGGAAGGGCGCCTTCCACAGACGGGCTGTGTGTTGGGCAAAGTTCTGCTCTCGTAATTCTGCGGGGGACGCAAGAGGAAATCGATTGTCACATCAGGTTCTGACCAATCAGAGCTTCCCAGGGCCGAGGGCCGGGAGTCACTTCAAGGATGAAGACGGTGGATGATCAGGAGGTTGCAATGAAATCACAAACAGCCCGGGGCACGGAGGGGGCCTCCCTGTGCCCCCCTTCCCTCCGTCAGCCACACACCCCTGGACCGGGGAGGTGGGAGCAGGGGCATCTCCCACGGCAGGGAGGTGGAATTCATTAAACATCTCCGGTCACTCCCTCGAGTTGCGTGCCTGGGAGTCAAGCCTCAGGGCCACTGGGCTTGTTTGCTCTATGTCACCATGTACCGGGTGCTCTGTGACACCTAGAACACTCTGTACTGTGACACCTAGAACACTCTGTAGCCACGTGCTCTTCACCCAAAGACACAGCTTCCTGGGAGATGGCACAGGGTGGCTGGCTCGCTTGTCTGCCTTTCCCAGGGGGGCTCCTCTCCAAAGTGTCCAAGGATCACAGGCTTGTGTACCTGACTCACCAGTGGGGGGTGGAGCTGGAGACACCGCTCAGAGCCGAGCTTGCAGAGTAAGCCGACGGAGCGGCCCGCTGGCCCACCTGGAAACGAGAGATGCAGCCCAGCCTCTCCGACGGCAGCCAGAAACACCCTGAAAACCGAGGCCCCGAGCATGGGCTGCAGCGTGGCCAGCCAAGCCCACAGCGGCGAATGTTGCCATGAACTGAACAGTGACCCCTGACGTATATGTGTCGAAGTCTCAACTTCCGTGTCCTGCGGATGGGCTTTTGGGGGGTGGCCAGGTGTCGATAGGTCATGGGGTGGGGCCTGCATGATGGGATTAGTGCCCTTATGTTAGAGGAAAAGACCCCCAGGGCCCTTGGGGCCTGCTACGGGAGGAAGTATCGCCCCTCGCAAAAGTGGTTCTGTGCATCTGGGACCCTGATAGTTTATGCTAAAACGGTGATTTTAACTGGGGCTTTGGCCTCCGGACGGGTGTTGGATGCATGCAGGTGAATGGGGTTTGTCCGCCTTTTTAAATGGTGATGTTTACTGTTTATTTATCTGTTAACATTCATTGAAATGTGGTTCACAGACAACGTTGTGTGAGCTCGGTGTGCACAGCAGTGTGTGGACGTGACACATGGATACTGTGATACGATTAACCTCAGAACTTGTGCCAACACCTTTCCATGCAAGACCTCCCCTGTTCCAGGCCAACTGAACTCTGCAGTTAAGGTTACGCAGTTGCGAGAGGCACCCTGGCCTCTCCTGGCTCCCCGTGCAAGTGGGGTGCACTGGAGCAGGGTGGGGAGACTGGGAACGGTCGTGATTCGGGGGGAGGCAGCCACCATGTGCCTGCAGAGAGCTTGGTGCGTGTCTAGCCGCCTCCATGTTCGCATGACCATGTTTAGGTTCAAAGCAGCTCCCTGGCGTGACCATCTTTTCAGCCAAACTGTAAAGACTCGGGACTGCTCCCCACACCACCCCGGTAACCCCCCTGAGACCACACACCTCAAACGTTGGTGAGAAAGGGTTTAGACGCGGTTACTGATGGGATTCCAACGTGTGCACGCCGCCGGAAGAGGCAGCATGGGGTCCCTCTGCCCCGGATCCTGGCAGGACCCGCATCTCAAACTCCCTGCCCCTCGTTTCCTAGGACACGGGACAACGGATGGTGGTCTGAAGGGGATCTGAAGGGGATCCCACCCTGCCTCCAGCTGCCCCAGGGGCTCCCGGGTCCGTTCAGAACACCAGAGGGCAGCCTGCCTGGGACCCAGGGAACGGGCCCTTCTGCCGAATTGGACTGTCCTCCTCGAAGGTTTGCTTGTTGTCATCCGATGGCTTGGGTGTCATTCACTTAAGGAGCTGGATGGAGGCTGCTGCCGTGTTCACAGTTGGGGTACGGCTGGGGACGCTGCTCACGACAGGACCCAGGCTCCCAATGAGTGGCGGCAGGCAGCCGGCTGTTGGTGTCCGGAAGCCGGCAGTCTGCGGGGAGTCGGAGGAGCACGCACAGATGTCCTGGGTCTGGCTATCTCTTTGTAATTTCTGGGGACATGGAGGTGGTGGGGTGCATGACTGTGGTCGAGGAACGTGGGTGCTGTAGTGAAATCAGGAAGCACCATCGGTTGTGGAGCGAAAGATGAGGTTGGGCCTGGAAATCGGTGCAAGACTGAGGTGGTGACAGCCCTTGAGATCTGAAGTCAAAAAGTCCGAGGCCGACCCAGGAGACTTGAACCTTCCGAGCTTCAGCTTCCCCTACAAACGTGGGGATGCAATTCCAACACGAGCGATTGCCTTGAGGATTAAGAAGATGATGCACAAGAGACCCCGAGTACGAAGCTTCAGACGTGGCTGAGGTGCACACACGCGGCCCAGAACCGCAAGGGTCATCTTCCCCTCCACGGCAGGACCTGGAAACCTGGGTCCAGGGTGGACGGCCGGGCTCTTCTGGCCTCCTTCCTCCCCTCGAGGGGCCCTGTGGGGCCTGGAACGGGCAGCAGGTCACTGCAGGGAGGATCATGGGCTGAGGGACCAGCCAGTTGCATGCAGCTCGGCCACTGCTCCGCGCCCTCCCTGGCCCCGGCACCCCATCCCTCAGGGAGCAAAGCAGGCACATGTCTGGGAAACTTCCGAGTGCCCCGTGGTTCTGCAGCAGAAAAGAGCATGCCGATGACGTTTCTGGGGTCCTTTTATTCCGAAAATTACTTTCCTTGCTTGGATTCTCTCTACGTTTATGCTTTATTCTAGTAAATCTTCTTTCATTAGCAAGGAGCCAGGAAAAGACATTCCTTTAAATAATTGAATTCCTCTGCTCTGGCCTGGCTCCCATTTGTTGCCTTGGAAATCGGACTATACTCTTTCTCCTCAGAAGAAAAAAAGTAACTGGTTGGTCCAATTTCCTTTAATTGTAAAAGAGCCAGTCCTGAAGAGAGAGACCATATGGCGAAGAACCTCATGTTTGAGGAGGGAGAGTGAACTTGAACATTCTTATTCTTTTGTGTCCCCCAGGAAGGAAGGGAGGGGACTTCTGTTGAACATTTGCCGACGCTGCCACAGCGCCGCAAGGGTAATTTCCACAAAGAACCTCAGATTTGGGTCACTGCTTCCGAGAACCGGTTGCTGCCACTTGCAGTCTGTAGACTAGAGAGCAGGCTCACAGAGCCGAAAGCGTGGCGTGTGGAGGAAGCGGGGCTGGAAGATGCTTGATTTTAAAACAGCACACCTGTCACTTCTATTCATATCTGTGAAAAATCAGCCCAAGACCCTGGGGTGTTCTGACAACTTCAACTCAAACATGTGTCTCTGCAGTGCACGTTCACCGCGGGCCCCGTGGACTTGGCGGAGACGGGGAAGTGTGCTCCGTGCCTTCCAGGAGCTGCTGCTTGTGCAAGGCACGCACGTTCATGCTTTCAGCAGGACGCTGAGCTCAGCTGCGGGGTTGCTGGAACCCCCTCAATGACTTCGGAGGCTGAGCTGCTGGGGCGTCCACCGTCTTCCGAGATGCTGGGCTGGCCTGTTCTGTGCCGTATGTGGGGAAGTCTGTGTGTGCAGATCTGTGTGCAAGGCGCTGTGTGTGCATGTGTGTGTGTGTGAGTGTGTACGAAGGGGAGTTCACCACAGGCTTGCAAAGCCAAGCAGAGCAGAGTCCCCACTGAAATCTGTGTTGGGAAGGAAGGATCGAAGTTCAGCTCTGGGGAAAACTGGCTGAAAATAAGCGTAATAAGCATCCTTTTTTCCTACTTACCAGGCAGAGCCCGTAGACCTTCCTTTCGAGCTGGCTCCTCCTCCCAAGGAGGGCTGGGCGGGTTTCTTTGTTTCGGGCACCCAGACTCAGCAGCGTTGGCCCCTGAGCTCTTGCGCACTCCTTCCTCGCTCCCGAGCCAAGGGTTTTCTGCTTGAAGACCTGCCCAGTCCCGGGAAGAGGGCCGAGGGTGGTTGAGACCGAAGCCTGGGCCCTGTCTGTCCGTAGTGCCATCCATGGCAGCAGGAGACCTACGCTGAGTCACGTCCAAGATCAGGGGGGCAGGCAAGGCAGGAGGGGGCTGGTCTGTGTCTCAGAGGCGGCCCCGGATGGCCAGGGGGAGCAGCGTTCTCCCCAGGCACCACATTGCTTCCTGCTGGGGGCCTGACGACAAGTCTCCAAGAGGTGGACAGAGACCCCGAGACTGGGCACCCTGTGGGCTGAAGGCGCCTCCCTGGTGGGCAGTGGGGCTCAGCCTCCGCCAGGGACCCTGGGCGAGGGAGTGAGGAAGAGTCCTTTCGGGAGCAGGTTCCCAGCAGGGCAGACATGTGAGCGGTGGCCTGTCAATCAGATTGGCCTCAGACGGCTGTGGCCGAGGCTCCCAGAAGCCGGGTTTAGTAAGATTCTGGAGTCTCGTTAAGCTCAAAAAAGTACTTGCTGTTGGGAAGCCTGGGAGAGATGAAGAAATCTCGTCTCTGGCACCTCTTTGTCCATCCTTCTGGGACGGGGAGACCGGCGTTCTCCGGAGCGTATTCCGCTGCCCCTGCTCCCCATCGGTCTCCCTCATCCTCCGTCGGTCGGCTTCCCACTCTTGCTCTCCTACTTGAGACTTCCACGTGACTCTGGGCCGCCTGCTCCGGTCCAGCCCGTCTGTCTCTTGCCTGCTGCCAGGGCTCTTCCGTGGCCCCGGGTGACTTTCTGATTTCCGTCTCCTGGTGGCCTCCGCGAGGCCTGCGATTCAGCGGGGAAGAGTTCAGGCCTCTTCCCTTCCCCCCTCCCCTCCCCTCCCCTCCCTTCCTTGTCCTTCCCTTCCCTTCTCTCTCTTTCTTTCCCTCCAGTCTTTTCTTTCTTTCTTTCTTTCTTTCTTTCTTTCTTTCTTTCTTTCTTTCTTTCTTTCTTTCTCTCTTTCTCTCTTTCTCTCTTTCTCTCTTTCTCTCTTTCTCTCTTTCTCTCTTTCTCTCTTTCTTTCTTTCTTTCTTTCTTTCTTTCTTTCTTTCTTTCTTTCTTTCTTTCTCCCTTTCTCCCTTTCTCCCTTTCTCTCTCTTTTTTCTCTGTTGAGGGATCAAGGACAACCATACGCACAAGTGAATTATTTTCCCCAAACTCACACAATTACAAAGCACCTGCCAGGCTCACCCCGGGGATACGAAGTGCTCAGATGCATTTGGAGAAAGACAGAGACGTCACCCTGATGTGTGTCCCCCGTGCCCGACTGGACGTCCAAGTGCCAATCGAAGCCCTGCGCTCCCCAGCGTGAGCTGCGCTTTTTTTTTACATCCTCTGTCTGCGGGCAGCTTTCCTGCAGAAGGAGCCCAGCCTGCGGATCCTCCCCCCGCCCCCCACCCCCGGCCCCGGGCTGCAGGCACAGGCTCAGTCCCACCCTCGCTCTCTGGGGCTGTGTTTGCTTGAGCCGCCATGCCTGGTGTGCTGTTCTTTCCAGCTCTTCACTCCGACCTTCGGATGCGGATGCTGAGCAGGACAGACACCCGCAGCCCGGTTCCCGGCTGCGTCCCTTTGCCCCTTGTTGGAGATGCCGGCCCCATGCATCCGAGTCCTTCTCTGCCAGCAGCACCGCGGCATCCAAGCTGGCGAGGTCCAAAGTGCCCCTGGGGTGGAGGACCATTGCTCGCAGTCACCCTTCTCTGTCCCTTCAGTGGAAGGGACCAAGGGCTCCCCCCGAGACTTGTAACAAGCCCTCCGTGGGAAAGCGCAGAACCTCTGGCTGCCCTGCCTTGAGCTGGGTCCTGAGTCTGTTCCAGGGACTCACCATCCCAAAGCCCATGGCTGCTTGCCCGCTGCCTCTCGCGGACGCCCGCAGCAGCCCACCAGGCCAGGACTCGGGGGCATGCAGGGGCTACTGTGCCCCCCCCCCCCAGTCGTAGATGGCTCTGCCTGCTGCTGTTGGCTTGAACGGGTGTGTGGCCTGGGAGGGTGCCCCGCCCTCCTGTCTCCTGCTCAGCACCAGGCAGCTGCTGCTCTTCCTCCGCAAGGAAGGTCAGTGCTGCTGCCCCGCGGGAGGAGGCAGCAGGTTCTCACACCAGGGGCCCCACGGATTCGGGGCAGGAGCACCGGGCGGGGGGCTCCTCTCTCATCTCAGATGCCACGCCGGGGTTCGTGGGCGTCAGGGAGCCCTGTGACCCAGTAAGCGGAGTCCCGCTCAGTTAGTGTTAGGGGGCGAAACAAAACTAGAAACTCGTTGTGATAGGTGGACTTGTGTCCTCCTCAAATTTAAATGTTGAAAACATACCCCAGCCCCCGATGCAGCTGTCTCTGGAGACAGGGCCTTTGAAGGTGGGACTAAGCTAAATGAGGCCATGAGAGTGGAGCCCTAACCCAACAGGGCTGGTGTCCTCATTAGAGGCGGAGATGTCGGGAAGAGGCCCTGTGTGCAGCGGGGAGGTGCCCCTGGCCGGCGGTCAGGTCACGCTGTTGCTGTGGGTGACAGGTGTAACCTCCGTGGTGGCCCGCCATCTCACCACGGGGCGGGAATTAAAGGGCGCTACTGAATCTCTCGGGTCTTCGGAATGGGGGGGCGACTCGTCCCCGTGTCACGTAAGACAAGGCAGGGATCACTCCGCCGGGCACAGGCCTGGGCAGTGGTGGGGTCTGGTGGTTCCGTCCTCGGCACTTCACTGGGGACAGTGTCTCTTGTTTCCCTGGCCTGGCCTTTCTCTTGTCACTCAAACAAACGCAAGGAAACAAAACGGAAAGAGAAGGAGGGAAGACAGGAGAAGTAAAGACAGGGACCTTTTAGAAAAGCCAGGGCAAGGCCCAGGGGTGTCGGACAGACCAGCCCGCACCCCAAGGAGCTTGGTTGGGGGCGTTGAGCATGGCGGGCCATGCAGCAGCCCCCACGGGACGTGCCAAGGCCCCCACGTGGGGGGTTGCCGCCGAGCCTGCAAGGGGGAGCGCACCTGCCTGTAGTTTGGGGGTGTGCCTGGGGCAAGGTGCCGTGGCAGCCTCCCTCTGCGCCCCGTCCTCTGGCTGCCCCTGCACTGACACCCCCACGGACTGCGCGGAATGTCGGTTAAGGTCCTCGCCCGCACCGCAGGCCTGCGTGTTGCGGGTGGGACCAGGTTCAGGCACATGTGAAACTGACACCGCACGGAGAGGACACCGCTGGGCTCCCTCCTCCCCGGGTGGAGGCGAGTGCGCAAGCCCTTCGCCACGGTGTGGCTGGGAGCTCCGGGCTCCTGGAAGGCACCAGAAGAGGTGAAGGGCACTGGGCCCCACGTCAAGGGCAGGAGGCCTGGTGTTCTCCGAATGCACCAAGCCACTCCTTGCTGCTCCGTGAGCTTCCTTTCCCAGCTTTCCAGCTGCTTCTCTGTGCAGTCCCTCAATTAACCCCTCAGAGGTGCCTTCTCTTGCCCTGGGGCTGCAGGCATCCGGTCGGTGATGCCTATTTATAACAACATACAGTCCACCTATGAATGAGATTAATGCTATAAAATGCATCAGCATCCAGTCCCGGGATGGCAGGGCATATTAATTTGCTCCCACAGGTTTTAACACGGCCATTCCCATTAACATTAATGGGATTATTGGGTTAGATTCCACGGAGTGAACGAAGAGCGTGAACAACTCACGTAGGACACAGGTTTCCATTATAACCCACATGATAATCTGTGGATTAACACGGAATTGCCGCAAAAGCAAAGTCCTGTTATTCAGGAACAAGTTCATGACATTTAAACGCACGCGGGCCGTTCCCGGTCACCCAACCTGTAATTCTGAAGATCTGAGCGTGTCTCCTTCGCTATTAATTATTGCTAAGGGGAAGCTCGTCCCGCCCACGGAGAGCTCACTGACAGTAACACCTGCTGTTCACACAGCAACGAAATGGAGCCTTCGTTTTCAGAAGACGGGACTCCAAGCAGAATGATACCAGTACGTGTAAAAATTGTCTGCCAGCCCAATTGTTTCCAGACAGATCAGTCACCGACAAAAATTATCTCAGCAATATTTCGAGGATTATTTGTGCAGTTAGGAGCAAAATGCAGAAATATCTTCTAAAAGATGCTCTTCTGCGCATGCCTACCCTATATTATTTTTTGAAAAATAATTGAAACTGCAACATTAACTCCAGGGGAACTGCCTCTCTCTCTCTCTCTCTCGTTCTATTGGTTTGCAAGGGGCAGCAATACCAGCACCCAAGCAGATCAGTGGGCTTACATAACTTTATTTTCTCGCAGTTCTGAAAGCCAGAAATTTCAGATGAAGGTGACATAAAAGATCCGGCTACTTCGTAAACCGCATTTGGACACCAGGCACTTGGAAACTATGCAGCAGTGACTACATGTTGCTTTAAGCAAGCAAGACTGCAAGCGCCAGCTGGTCAGGCTGTGGTTTCTCCCCAAAGCTCACCTGGCGGAAGGTCTCCTTCCAGCTCAGGTGGTGTGGACCGCCGCCCAGGGCGCCTTGGCCCTGGTGAGCCTCAGGGCTGACGTTCCCGCCGGCAGTTGGCTGGGACAATCCCCTGTTCCTTCCTATGTGGGCCCCTCCAGCGGGGAGCTCGTGACCCAGCAGATGGCTTCACCGAACTAGCAAGGGAGAGAGAGGCTGTGAGGGGGACAGGTGGGGATCTTCTGTGTGTGAGCCAGGGAGTTGCACACACCTTTGTCACACTCAAGCAAGTCACAGGTTTCGGCCACGCTCACACAGAGGGATCAAGAGCACACATGCAGGGTGGGAGATGTGGGGGAAGCTCAGGGTGGGCCCGCCTGGCCAGAGCGGGGTCTCCTTCTGCTCCAGTTCGGCCCGGAGCTGCCAAGAAGACCACACTTCCGGAGAGGGGTTGCTGGAAGAACCCGCGTCGACGGTTGGGGTTCCCCGCCCCCAACTTCTTTCCTTCTTCGGTTCGTCCACTTTCGTGATTTTCCTACCACTTCCCGGCCTCTTCCTCTGACGAGCGATGGGCTCTTCTCCTCTGCGGTCTCTCAGGACGAGGTTTGTCCTGGGGCTCCGCCTTCGTCCCTCTGTCCTTGACGACAGTTTTGATCCCTCATCCTCTGAGAGTGCCCTCCCTTTCTCTCATCCGCTCGCCTGTGTCTCCAGCCACCTGGAAGGTGACACCTGGCTGTCCTCCAGGCTCCTCTAAAGCAGACCTTCGGGAGCGCACGTCCGTGCCTGCAGAACCACGATTTCCACTGTCCTGGGAGCCCGACCGCTCGGAATCCGCGCACGGCTGCCCGGTACCAGGCGAGGACGTTCCGCTTTCCTCCCTGCGGCTCCAGGCGCTGTGTGTTTGCGTGTGCGCGTCCGCGTGTGCACACCCCCGAGAACACTCCCAGCTCTGAGTTCTCACACCACACCTCTTTCCGTAAGCGTCCGATGCTTCCTGACCGACCAGAGCAGGGTTCCCGCCGGTGTCCTCGGCTACCGGCTCCAGCCCTCCGCGCTGCTAACGACGCACCTTCTACAGTCGACCCCTGCCCCTGCCCCCACTTTTCCAGCTAACTCTCCAGGTGCCCTAATCAGGGCGTGGCTTGGTCAGCACGCGACTCTTTATGCCTTAATAATACATCGCTCGTGCAATACTAGTTACTATTTTGCCTGATAAAAATTCTCTTAGAGGTACAACATGCATAGCAATTATATCTTAAAAAAAGCCATAAGGTGAACATCCATGTGACTACTGAGGGTGGTTTGGGCATTCCTACACCTATCATCACACCGCAGGTGTTCTTCTGCGCTTGTTTATTGGCTCAAAGATGCTACATTTGTCTGCGTTGCTGCGGATGGCTGTGTTGCCAGTCGTTCGTTACTTTGTAACATTCCATTGTGTAACGTGCTACAATCTGTTTGTCTAGTGCACTGTTTCGTTGTTTCCGGTTTCTGGCTGCGGCAGGCAGTGATGTCAGGTGTATTCTCGTGCAGGACTTCCCGCTCACTAGTGCAAAGGTCTCTCTAAGAAATATACCCAAGGGTGAAATGTCTTAATTTAAGAACATATAAGTGTTAGTTTGTGACAAAAACCAATTCTACAATTTCCTCATTCACCAACCACACGTGACAGCTGCCTTTGCTCCTTATTCTAACAAATTTTGGTGTGAGATTTTCATTTTTGCCAAGTGGTTAGAGTCCTAATAATATGTTATCCCAGGTCTCATGTGCGTTTTCCTGTTTCTCGATCTTGTTGGGCATGTTTTCCGCGTCTGTTGGTCATCTGCATTTCCTTTTTGTGTGGTGAGTATTCAAGTCTTTAGCCCACTTTTCTGTGGATGTTTTGACTTTTTTCTTTCGAATTCCTCTACTTCCTTATATATTCCATATAAATAGATGACACCTTTTCACGATCCTAACGTTACATTTTGATGCAGACACCTTACTTTGACTGCAGTTGAGTGAACCAACACTTACCTTTACAGTGTCTTCTTTTCGTGTCTTCAGAGAGCATTCCCCGGAGTCTTGGTGACGTTTTCCAGGATTTTTGTCTATATTCTTTAAAGAGTTGCCTTGGAAATTCAGGCCTGTGACCCGCCGAGCAGTGAGTGGCTAGCTGGGCGGTGGGCGACGGTGGGCGGGCCACGGTGGGCGACCGGCCCTGCTTCCTGCCCGCGCGGGCGCACCGTGGGCCCGCTGGATTCGGCAGCGCGCTGGCCGCTGCCCCTTTGCTGCCTCATCCAGCCTGTTGGACCTGCGCTTCCACCGCCAGCTCTGCGTCCAAACCACACCTTTCTTATCATTTCCTTAAAATAAGCCTTGGCACCGAGTAGGGCCAAGCCCTCCTCCTTCAATCCTTTTCTCAACTGTCCTGGTGTTTTAGAGGTATAGAGATGGTTTGGAAGCATTTGGTCATACCCCTCACTCCCCAAAATAGATTCCTAATAATTTTAAAAAACCCAGCATCTTGAGGTTTTGACGAAGATGACATTGATTCTACTTAAAAAATCATAGAAAAGTCGAGTCTTTTAAATATTGTCTTCCAATGCACAAACATGACTTTCTACTCCATTTATTTTTACAATAAACTCCCATATATGGATTTATATAGCTTTAGTTAATAGGTTAATAGCACTTAATATTATCGATAAAGTGCTCCATAAAAGTCTTCAAATGTTTATTTAATTTATGTCGAGATAGTTTATATTTATGATATCATTTAAGTTGTATTTCCCTTAAACTTTTTTATATAAAAAATGCAAAGGATTTTTGGATATTACTTTTACACTCAGTGTTTTATTATATACTTTTATTCACTCAGATACTTTATCGAGGGACTTTCATTTTCTACTACAAAATTGAATCATCTGTAAGAGAGAGAGTTTTTTTCTGGCTCACACACAGATACAATTTCTGTTCTGTCCCCTCCAGTGCTGCCGACATCTTTCTGTCCACTCCTGCGTGGCAGTGGTTGCTACAAACCCCTTCTGTATTCCTTAACCGCGAAGGTAACTTTTATCAGGTCAAACAAGCACGTGCTTCTGTCTGTTTAATCTCAAATAAAGACTATATTTTGTAAAGGATTTATTTTAATCTATTGATTGGACCAAATAAATGTGAGACCTTATTCTGTTATTGTCGATACTAATGATAGGTATTTTGTTTAAGTGTGAAATCCATACGCACTTCTGGAACAAGCCTGACCTGACAGTGGCTCACCTTCCCTTCTGGTCACTGTTCTCTTGGTTTGCTGGTATTAGGAGCGGAACTTGGCGTCCACATTCACGAGTACTATTGCTTTCTTGAACTGCTCTTTGTTTATCCTGTTTGCCAGCCCTGATTTACATGTGGACTAGGTGAAAATAAGTTTGATGCAGGTAAATGTAAATTGTAAAGGGGTGCTCTTGGCCTTGATTAATCTGAGAGGGGCACAGACATCGCAGGAGGACCGTTTTAGTACTAAGTGCTGGTATTCGCCCGGGGCGAATGTGGGCTTGGGCACAAGCCTGTTTCCTGACCCGGTGACTATAATTTGAATTATGACTTCCTGGACCTTGGAAAAGTCTGCAGAAAACTGCTACACTGTTACTAAAATTATCATTGATTCCGGCTGTGACGGCAGAAGCTCAGGGTCTGTGTCTCGCTCACGGTCAGGCGAAGGGAGTTGGCCAAGCCACATGTCTGTGTTTTTATTTTTAAAAATACATTCTATTGATTTTGCTATCACAGTCTTCCCAGTTTTTCTCCCTTTGCCCCCCTGCCCCCCGGTGCCTTCCTCCCTCCAGCATCCCCCTCTTAGTTCATGTCCACCGGTCATACACATAAGTTCTTTGGCTTCCCCATTTCCTACACGTCTCTCTTTCAAATGCACTGCAGTGAACGAGACCCGAAAGACCGGGGACAGGCCAGTGGGACAAGGCGGCTCCTTCCCAGGGAGGCGGAAACGGGGGGTCGTCTTTCTTCACGCATTTGTTAGACTCCTTTCGTGCTGATGTTTTCCTGCAAGTAACAGCGAGCTGTTCAGGTCGATTTTTCTTTCTAGGAAAATATTTGGAAAAAATTGTAGAATCGTGAAACCATGAAGCGATAAATATTTAAACATCGTGTTAAATATTTCATTCATTTGTTCATCCCCTCCCTCGCTTGCTCAGTTATTTGCCCCCACGCTCATCCAGCCGCTAGGGCACCACGCTTTGCAGGCGGCGGGATGCACGCGTTTCTAGGCAATCGTCCTGTCTTCACTGCAGCGCCTCGTTTCGCCTTCAGCTCTGACCGGTGTCTGCATCCCCAATTGCTCCGGTTTAGTCTCTTCCACAAGCCAGGCTGGTTCCAGGTTTGATTTTGTTCTCTGGGGCCGGGGCGGGGGGCTATGTTGATGCTTGGCCTGGGATATCTGAGTGTAGAACCAGTCCCTCTACCTACTTTTAATCAGTCCCCATCTGGTCCTCCTGGCATCGTCCGACGGAGAACCTGGTGCATCCCACTCCCCAGGTCCTCCCAGCATCCTGAGGCTGTCGCTCCCCCCCCCACCCAGCTCCCGCACGCTGCCACCCCCGCTCCGTCTCCAGCAGGCTCTGCTCTTCTCATGCTGCTGCCAGGCTCCCATCTGTTTTCTGTCCCGTGTTCGGGCACCTCGGATCTCAGTCACCCTCCCAAGCTTTTTGTTCTTTCCGTGGGTCCTTACATTCCTCAGCTCTCATTTCCTTGGGTTTGCGTAGGTTTAAAATCTTACATGTTCACAGAGTGGAGACCTCCCTTCGAGGTCCGGGACCACCTCCGAGCTCTAAGCCGTGAAGAAAGCAGATCTAATTTCCCCTTTGAAATAGTTCTGCGGCTGGAACAGAGAGTTGACTGGAGCTAGAGTGTAAGCGTGGCGATGCGGAGGCTGGCGATGCGAAGGCTGGCGAGGGGACCGTTCCAGTGTCCCTAGGACGGCAGGAATGGACGGGAGGGAGAGCAGGTGGCTGGGAAATATTTGGTGTTGGGAAGGACGTTTTCAGGATGTCTGGTTCCAGATCCAACAGGGAATGATCTTGGAAACAGTTATTCTTGTCCTTATAATAAGAAACAATTTTAAAAACCCTGAAAAGTAAATATTTTTCTTGGATCCATAAAAGAACTGAAGTCCTAGGGCCAAGCCCCACCCTCAAACCCTGGGAGACCGGAAAATCCAAAACATCACGGCTGGGATATGCTCACTGGGGGCCGGGAACTGTCACTAGGAAAGGTGCTGGGGGCTGCAGGCGGGCATGGGCTCACCCCCCAGGGACCCCACCGCGACCTCACAGCCAAGACCCAGAAAGATCCTGCTCTTCTCTCAGGGGGGAGGGCAAGTGTGCGTCGGGGAATACCCCGGAGCATGCCTCATACAAAGGCCTAGACTGCAGGGAAGAAGTCTTTACCAGAGATTTATCCCACCTGGACAAAGGGTGTTTCTCCTGCCCCGGTCCCCTTCACCTTTAATTAAGAGGGTAAACAGAAAGCTAAGAAGCACTTGTGAAGGTCAAGGACAGGAGCCCACTAAAATGCTGAGAGGTCATCATGAGACTGCAGGAGTTTCCCTCCCCGACTCCTTACCACAATACCGACAAGGCTCCAACATCACAGCCAGGACTGCCTAGGGAAGAGCTCAAATAAACACAAGCTATCCAAGGGGGCGTTCCTAGGATGTCTCAGACACTGGAGGAGACAAGCAGGGATGCTGAACGAACGAACTGGAAGGCTCCGACACCTGCAGCTAAGGTGTGTGTTAAGCCAGCTCAGCTCCTAGCCAGATTAACATAAACCCACACACTGAAGCCTTCCTTCAATTCCCGTACAAGAGGCAGCCCTTTCAGACGCACTTTTCTACAGAAGATTACAAAGCACGTGTGCCCAAGGGCCAGAAACAAGCTCCATCGGAGGAGACGAAGGGAGCGTCAGAAACAGCCCCAGATGGTGAATTGTCAGGCGGGGAATTTACAGTGACTATCGATGACGTGTGGTGGACGCTAATGGAGAAGGCAGGCGGCACGCAAGGGCATTTGGGCAACGCAGGCTCAGAGGTGGAACCTCTAAGAAAGAGTGAGAAGGAAATGCTGAGCGTCGAAACCGCAGTAGTGGTGAGGAATGCTTCCGATGGGTTTGTCAGGAGCCTGGGCAGGGAAACACACAGAGGGAAAATGAAAACAGGACGTCAGGAAAGGATGAGGCAGTTTCAACAGGCTGGTCCGGCATGGAATTGGAATGCCAGAGGGAAAGAGAAAACAGAATGGGAAAAGATTGAAATATTGGCCAAGAACTTCCCAAAATTAACAATCGACACCAAAACAAAAATCAAGGGAGCTCAGAGAATTGCAGACAAGATAAATAAATAGCAAAAGAATTGACACCCAGTCATAGTATATTCAAAGTTTAAAAAAAAAAAACAAACTACAAACAAACAAACAAAAAAACCCCCCAGAGAATCTTGAAACAAGCAGAGTAGGTGAATGTATTACTTATAAAGGAGCAAAGGTAAGAATTACCACGGATTCTCATCAGACACCATGCACACAAGCAGTGGGTGGGGTAAAATATTGAATTGGTGAAAGAAAAAATACTACCAACCCAGAAGTCCTTATCTAGTGAAAGGATCCTCAAAATGAAGAAAAATAAAGATTTCTCATATAACCTGACACTGAGAAAATTGATTACAAGAAGACTGATGGGCAAAATCTGAATGAAATTCAGGAAAGAAAATGGGCAGTTCTCCAGTGCCTTTTGCCAATCATTCCCTCGGAATAGCTGACGTGCCCCTTGAACTCGGGACTAAATGCAAGGCGTCCGCCTCTTGTATGGTTCGCATCACGTTCTACTGAAAATCCTAGCTTGTGAGGTAGGGCAGGGGGGATGTACATTTGTGAGCATTAAAAAGATAGGGAATGTGTTACTGTTGCCTATGATACTTAACCTTTGCCTACGATAACAAACAATCTAAAGATGATTATTAGGAATAATAAGTGAGCTTATGGAATTCGGTGGACAGACAGTTGTTACGTAAACCAGAAAATATATAATTCTTAAGAGTGTAGTATAAGCTTATAAAACATATAAATCTTATATGTCTATTACATTTATAAAACATATAAAAGAGAAACAAATATACTAATTGTTTAGCCACACATTTACCCCCAAAGACACAACTATCTGGAAAAATCATAACATGTGACTGAAAGTCTTCAGACACTATGTAAATAAAAGTAGAGCTGGACCATGGTCATTCGTAGGGAGATGTGTAAAAATTAATGTAAAATGGGTGTAAAAATTAATTTATGTCAGCAGGTTTTGTTTTGCTCTGTGTACTGTTGAACCTCCTTACATCAACAGCAGACACCTTTGCTCGGGTGGATCGCCTCTATCAAATTTGTCTTATTTGAAAGTACAGTTTAGGGAAATGTAAATTACACACTTTTAGTTCATTTAAAATGACTATAAAAAAGCAATTAGACGTTCGTTGACCATTCCCCTGGTTGTTGCAAATTTTGTCACCAATACTAGAGTTTTGGAAAAGTTAATCTTTTTTTGTTGTTGTTTTTAAATGTTTTGTCGTTTATGCTGTCACAGCTGTCCCAATATTCTCCCTGTGTCCCCCGCCATCCAGCCTGACCCCACCCCCACAGTCCATCCCCACACCGTTGTCCAGGTCCCTGGGTCCCTCATGCGTGTTCTCTGACTAATCCCTGCCCCTTCTCTCAGTCAGTCCCCGCCTCCCCTCCCCCCCCACCGCTGTCCGTCTGCTCCAGGACTCTGTGCCTCTGGGCCCAGTTTGCTCGTTAGTTTATGTCGTTCATTAGATTCCTCTTATGAGTGAGATCCTGCGGTGTCTGTCTCTCACTGACTGACTTATTTACACTCAGCATAACAGCCTCCAGCTCCATCCACGCTGTCACAAAAGGTATATTCTAATATTTTTTCATCTTACACACCGATTTTGTGAAGGAATGCTGCGTCATAGTTTCCTACTCTGACATTTTTTGTTGTCACCTCTAAAACCAAGTCATTATAAAATGACAGATTCTCTTGTCATTTCAATTTTCCTTTTTAAATTTTTAGCGAACATTTTAATGCTTATTTTCATTTTTATTTCTTCTTTTTTGCATTGTCTATTCAAGTCCTTTGCTTGGTTTCTAAGAGTTAACTTTTTGCAATTTAGTGTTCTGCAAATAATCAGTCTTGATCAATTATTTTGAAAACAATTTCAGTTTTTTTATTTTTATGTTTTATTTATGGTGAACATTCAAAATACAAAGTTGCCACTGTTCTTATGACCTTTGCCTGTGATGTTATGATACTTAGAAAGTCTTTCTCTGCTCCACCCACAGAATATATCACTTCTTTACTTCTGTGCTTTCAAATTTTATATTAAATCTCTAACAACACTGCAAATTACTCTCTGTGTAGCTCGTGGTATTTATCTAAGTTAATCGTTTTCTTTTAATTAGCTTGCTACCAATCCCAACCCTACATTCTAAAACAAAAGCCATCGGTGATAAACCATGCAGAACACTACCTTTGACCTGCACCGACATTTCAGTTGGTCCTATTCTGGGCAAGTGATTCCACTACAATATTGGTTAAGTTTCACACCATGTAAATCTCTATACTGTGTGTAAATATCTCTGATACCCTCCCTATTCCAAACCTTAATACTGTTGACAAAAATTGCATTGGCCTTAAGAACAGATTGATTCTTCCAAATCCTTTTCCTGTAGAAAATATCCATTTGTCAGATTAAATTGCAGACTTTTCATGGAGATTGATAACAGACATCATTATAAAGTATATCTTTATAATAGAAAAAAGGACAATTCATTTTTGTCTAGAAATTAAGGAGCATTTCAAATAACCTCTAATGGGCGCAATCAGGAAAAACTAAGGCTTTCCATGACTCACACACATCAAAGACGTGGTGGCAGGAACCCAGTGGCTGGGGAACCTGGGTGCTCAGATGTGCATCTGAGCTTTTGCTGCTCAATGCGATCTAAGTATCTGAGTCACCTGAAGCTCACTATCCCCAAATGCATGTACAGTGTCTCAACAGTTAAATGTAGACAAACCCAATTTCACCCAACAACTGTTAACGGAGTAGGCATGGGAAATTGTTTAATAAAAGAAAATACGCTACGTCAATGTCAGGCAACCCCAGACTCCCGCAACTTACCACATTGTCCTTTCACGTTTACTCGGCATAAGCTGAGTGCACAAAGATGCACTGTTTTCCAAGGTTGAAGGACAAGGCGGTGCCGGCCCTTCCCACCGTGACCTCCACGGAGCAGTTGAATCTGTACGCAGAGTCAGGACTTAGCAGACCTTTGCAGAGCAGACGTCTGGAAGGAAACTCTTTCCTTTGGGGCCTTCAAAAAACTGCTGCCTACTTGGCTATGGTATTTATTTCTTCTGCCGCTCCATGGAACGGCAGTGTGGAGTCATATTTACATGTTAATTTGATTTGTTACAATAGCTGGAGAGTGAGTGGGCTAATATCATAAGTAAACAAAATAAACTGAAAGTGTGTTTGCTGGGGTGTAGGTATAGTGCATGATTATCTAAAATAACACCGATACCATATTACCCAGGCAAGGAACTCTATTAATATAGAAATTTAATACATATACATTAGTTCTCTCTGTAATTCTGTTTTTTTTTTTGTAGAATTGTTAAATAATTTGTAGTATGTTGGAGAATAGTTACATTCAAATAAGAAATTCAGTTTTCATTTTCAATAAATCCTACCCACACCTAAAACATTGTTGGGCCTTTGCTTCCTTATTCAAATATTCCCATTCATGATCAAATTTCCATTTTTCAGTCTCAGAAAAATAAACCATAATACTATTCAAGACATATAGGCAGGGTTCTAGAAGCTTGAGGATTCAAACATCCATTTTTAACAGAATTACAATTTTTAATGAAGTCAAGCTTTGAAACTCTAGGTTGTATGAAAACGAGTTTTTTAAAGATTTTATTCATTTAGTTTTTAGAGAAAGGGGAAGAGAAGGAGAAAGAGAGAGAGAGAAACATCAATGTGTGGGTACTTCTCCCACACCCCCAACTGGGCATGTGCTCTGACTGGGAATCGAACCAGCAACCCTTTGGTTCGCAGACCAACACTCAATCTGCTGAGCCACACCAACCAAGGCTGAAAACAAGATTTAAGGATAACTACTCAAATGCTAAATTTACTTGAAACTGTAAAACTACAGAAGGTATACTATTTAAGTTTTAACATTAAGTGTTATTTTGAAAGGGTTTGACTGAGAAGTTGTTTTTTATCCCAAGCGCATTTGCTCATCACTTTCCCTTATGTCTTAATATATCATAGGAACTGAATGAGAATAGCTGTGCATTTGATTCAACTTAAAATTTTTGATTGCTTTCATCTTCTCTTGGAAAACTTACAAAGTGTTGAGTCAAGGTTTACGTTAAAATAAAAATGGACTGAAAACAACCTCATAGAGCCATCAGCCCCCCCCCCCCCCGGACTGCGGCAACACCAGGGCAGCACCTCCATCCCACCAACCAGCAAAAAGGTCAAGTTCCTCGTTGTGAACAGCAGCAGTTTCTGTGCATATTTTCTGAGGCCAGCATGACCTTCAACTTCAGCACCCTGAGGGAGGCAGGCTGAGTCATTTCAACAGTCCCACTGGGCAGGGCCCAATCAGAACCAAATTGCCTCCCTTTCAAGCCCCCAAATCATCAATGCTCATTTGAGAATGATAAGGAAAGGAAGGCGGAATGGTCTCCAAAACATTTGAGAGATTAGAAAACAACTCTTCCAGTCATCCTGGTTTTTTTGAAATGGGATTTTTCAAACAACCTAAAACTTTGCACCAATCTGTAACTCACTTCCTATAGTCATTTTGTTTTTGCTTTTTTTTTTTTTTCCTTTCCAAACAACAGGAGTAGATGTCTGTATCTTGAGGTCCTGGCAGAACACACCACACACACACACTCATTCACACCAGCACATGTATACATGCATATTTAAGAAAAAATTAGCTCAGCAGTATTCCAAATTTCTTGGGCTATCATCTGCACACGGATCTCTCCTATTTGTGTTGACCTTACAGAAATTAGAACTTTTACCTCAACGAAAATAAAGAGAATTAAGACTATGTATATGTACGTTGAATCTGCTTGGTGCTGATGTGCTGGGCACAGGTGATGGTTTCCCATTCACTGTATCCCTACAGCAACATGAGGCTCAGATGAGGCCAGTAATGGTGCCCAGGAACTCAGGGGTTAATGGTGAACCAGGTGTGAATTTTGTCAGATTACACAATGTAATTTCTATCCGTTGTATCCCACTCTTCACCTAAATTTTCATTATTTTATTTTATTTCTTTAATCTTGAGAATAGCTATTTTCACTTTTATATAAGTAAACTGAGTCTCAGAGCATTACATACAATACTTAAACTATGCACTTTATTTAAAAATTTAAATATTTACTATTGACATTTAGAAAGGAAGGGAGAAAGAGATTGATCAATTGATTGGTTGATTTGCTGTTCTACTTATTTATGCATTCATTGGTTGCTTATTGTATGTGCCCTGACCAGAGATAGAATCCCCAGGCTAGGGTTATTGGGATGATGCTCTAACCAACTGAGCTACATGGCTGGTGCTAAACTTTATACTTTTAAGTCTCTTGATTCTAGTTCTTTCCACAACACCATAGATGCGACCATTTTTTTTCTCCAATTCCTCCAACTTTCCCATCTTATGATTATCAGCTTGTTCTCTAACCTATGAGTCTGTTTCTGTTGTTATTTATTTTGCTTTTTTTTAAGGTTCCACATAAAAGTAAGATCATAGAGTATTATTCTTTATCCATTCATGTATTGATGGGCACCTGGGCTGCTTCTTGGCTATTGTCAATAATGCTACAGTGAACATATGGGAAAGTATATCTTTTTGAATCAGTGTTGTTGTTTCCTTTATACAAACACTAAGAAGTGGAATTTCTCAATTGTATGGCAGCTGTATTGTAATTTTTGAGGCATCTCCATTCCGTTTTCCACAGTGGCTGCACTAAGTTACATTTCCACCAACAATGCACGAGGGTTCCCTTATTTCCACATCTGTGCCAGCCCTTTTTACACGAGTGTATTGATGACAGCCACTCTGGCAAGTGTGAGGTGATATCTCATTGCAGTTTTAATTTGCATTTCCCTGATGGTTAGTGATGCTGAACATCTTTTTATATGTCTATTGGCCACCTCAATATCCTTTCGGGATAAATGCCTATTCAGGTCCTCTGTCCATTTTTTAAATTGGGTTGTTTGTTCTTCTGGTACTAAGTTGTATGAGTTCTTTATATATTTTGGATATAATCTCTTATCATATGTAACATTTGCAAATATCTTTTTTCCATTCCATATGCTCTGTTTCTGTTTGGTTGATGGCTTCTTTCGTTGTGCAGACACTTTATTTTGATATAACCCCATTTGTTTACTCTTTCTTTTTGTTTCCCTTGCTTGATGAAATATATTTTAAAAGATATAAATAAAAGCAATCTCAGTTTACTGCCTATATTTTCTTCTAGGAGTTCTATAGTTTCAGGTCTACCATTTAAGTGTTTAATCCATTTTGAGTTACTTTTGTGTATAATGTGAGAAAGTGGAGCAATTTTCTTTCTTTTTTTTTTTTTTTTACTTTGCATGTGTCTATCCAGTTTTTCAAGCCCCACTTATTGGAGAGATTGTCTTTATCTCATTGTATATACTCTTGCCTCATATGTCACAGATTAATTGACTATATAAGTTCTCTGGGCTCTCCATTAGACTCCATCGATTTATGTGTCTGTTTGTGCCAGTACAATACTGTGTGGATTATTCTAGCTTTATAGAACAGTTTTATATTAGAGACGTATAGATAAGTGATGTGTAATCCTTTTTAATGTATTGTTGAATCCAGTCTGCTAATGTTTTGTTGATAGTTTTTGCATCTATGTTCATCAGGAATGTCATCCTGTCATTTTCTTTGGTTTTGATATCAAGGTAATACTCGTTTCATAAAATGAGTTTGAAAATTTTTCTTTTTCAACTTTTTAAAAAAGTTTAGGAAAGATAGGTATTAATTCTGTGTGTGTTTGGTGGTTTTGGCTGATAGGACCCAAGTGTGTGCCTAAGGCATCTGGGGCACTGGCGGAGGAGCAACTCGAGGCGGGAAAATGGGTGCATGTAGTAACGTCCCGCTGATGCTGCCTGCTCCCTCTGTTCAGGCTGAAAAAGGCTCTAGCGATGTGCCTGGAACACACTGTATAGAACTCGCAGGCAGAGCACCACACTGGAGGGAGAGTGCCTCACTCACCCTGCAGAGGTAGAGCGGGACATAAACCTTGCTGTGCATCAGCCCCTCCAGTGCAGTCCATGGTGAGCTCCTGCAACTCTGCAGGATTCTCTGAATGGCCTCTCTACTTCATTGTGCTGGAAGTGGTCCCGTGTGAAAGCAACTACCGTGCAGGCTCCATGAGCTGGGTGGCTTGGGAAGCCATGCAAGCACTTCCTGCTCTTGGGATGCACAGGAAATTCCAGCGCCTCGGCCCAAGCACATGCTTCCGGTATCTAGACCAAGCAGGAACTTCCGCAGCCTGAGCCCCAGCAGGAACTTCCTGTCTGGACCCAGCAGGCATTTCCGAGCCAGGGATAGGCAGGAACTTCCTGTGCCTGGTCTCTTGCAGGAACTTCCGGCACCTGGGTTCTACTGGGAACTTCCGGCGTCTGGGCCCAAGCAGGAAGTTCCGGTGCCTGGGTTCTATTGGGAACTTCCGGTGCCTGGGTTCTCCCATTAACACCCAGCACCAGGGCCCGAGCGGGAACTTCCGGTGCCTGGGTTCTCCCAGGAACCCCCAGCACCAGGGCCCGAGCGGGAACTTCCGGTGCCTGGGTTCTCCCAGGAACCCCAGCACCAGGGCCCGAGCGGGAACTTCCGGCTCCAGGGCGGAGCAGGTGCTTTCTGGGGGAGCCCGCGGGGAGGCCCGGTGCGAGTGGTTTCGCTGTGTATCTGCTCCCTTATCCGGAGGCTGAAGGCTGTGAAGCGGCTGCCGCGGCCCTGCAGGTAGGTCGGAGCCCTCCCCAGGGCGCCCGCCCCCTGGCGGTGGGGCGGTGGAGGGTGGGAAGCAAGGGGCGCCTGGCTGCTGTGCCCGGAGAGCGCCCCAGCCCCGGCAGTGCCCGCAGCACTCGGCTGTCTGGCAGGAGCGCTGGCGGCCTGTGCAGGTGGTTTGGTTTTGCTTGTGGAAGGGGGCGACTCTATCTTTTGCCGCCATCTTGAGCTTCAGAAAATGTTTTTGAAGGTTAAAAATCTGTGTCGTTAAAAGGAAAACAGGCGTTTTAAAAATGTCGAGAGTTTATTCGAGCAAAACCTGATTCCAGTGGTGCTGCATCCAGTCTGGCAGGCAGGAAGGGGCTCCAAGCAGCTGTACAAATGAAAACCTTTTACGGGCTTCTGGAAGGGCATGCCCACCGACCGGCAGCCGGGCTCCGTAAAAAGCAGGTTGGTTATTGCCAAGTTATTTTTCTGAGGGGCTGGCGAGGGCGTGACCTGAGAATTGCTGTTTAGGTGACTTCCGGCTCGGTGAGATTCTGCGACCTCAGGATCCACCGATGCCCCCGGCTTCTGCTGCTGCTGGTGGGGGGGTCCAGTGCTTGTCGCCCCGGGGGAGGGACCCTGGGTCAGCAGCCGCAGTCATCTCATTTGTTTAACCTCTCCTGGGGATGGCTGCTTTTTGGTGCCGCATGTGCAGTGTCGGAAACCATTGCTCGTTATACGGGGTCCGGCTGAAGTAAGGCCTGCTCGAGTGTGGTGGGTAGGGTAATAATATGGGTGTAACCATTTATAGTTCTAATTTGAGCATCTCACCTAAAACGTCTCGTGGTGTGCTTGAGTGCGATGTTGTTGTGTTACAGAATGACATGCTTGTGATGTTGTGATAAAAGGGGGTTTTTGTGCCAGACCCTGTATTTGTCCAGGGCTGTGGTTCCTTCAGGAGAGAGGCTGCATCCTGTCTCTACTGTCTTATTGTGGTTGGTTGACTGTCCCATTCATTCCTGTTAAAGCTCTGTTTTTATGCTGTTAGTCAGGTCGGCCTGTTTCACACGTGTACACGCAGCAGCCATGCCAGTGGGCCTTCCTGTGGGGAACGGGCTGCTGACACGGGGTAGCTCGGGGACTGTGCGGTCTTGCATCTGCGCTCCTCTCCTTGCCAGGCACACCCGTTCAGATGGTGAGGTCACGCCTGGCTCTTAAAGTCTCCGTTTAAATGCCTCTTCCCAGAGCTCTTCCATGAGGGTTGAAATTCACAGCCTCCTGAGCGTTCTCTAACATGGTCCATGGCGTTGTCGACACTCACTTAGTGTTCCATTCCCGGGGTTCCTCTCAGGTGTGGGTGGAAATGTCCCACATTTAAGTGTCCTCTGCTCACCTAGCACGATGTATAATGCATGACCAAAGCTCAGAAATAAGTCTGGAATCTGTGCCTGTCTTAAAGTATTTCTTAACTTCAAGCAGCACAAGCATGTTCCTACCCAAGAAACATTCTTAATGTTGGGATGTCAATACCAAACCACTTCCCTTGACTGGGCGCTTGAAAACCGTTTTTTGGAAACCGTTTTTGGAAGTGAGTAAAGTCAGCTGATCTTGTCCTCAGCACTCACACTGCTGAACGATGCAATTACGCATCCTCTTTTCTAATTAACCCTTTCAAATCTCCTAACAAACTGACTAAACATTTGAGAAGCATAGGTTATTTTTATGTTTTAGTCTACACAGAATGACTCAGCTGAAAATCAGCTAATGCAACCACTGTAGTTTAAATGAATGTCGGCTCTGATTTTTGAAGGGTGTTATCATAAACACCAACCGTATGCAGAATGAGTCCTAATACATGAAGTGTCTAACAGCAGTCAAGCTCCAGAGCCAGCAGGAAGGGAAGGGAAGTGACATGACCCATCCAGGACACAGTCATCATCAGAAATGTGATTTCCGCTTCAGCTATGCATTTGCTGGAGAAACGGCGGTGAAAGCGTAAGCAAGGAAGAACGTGCTCTTAAATTCAGCATGAGATGGAGCCGTCGCTTCTCGGCCTTTTGGCTGAGATCAGCTGTGGTATCTGCTCTTACCAGTGTAGGTAGAATCAGTTCTTTCAAGTCAGCACACTGCCTGGATGCGTGTGCCATCCTCCCACGTAAGAAATATGTCATTTCCCTGCCCGCACATCAAAGGCACAGTGGGGGTTGTGATGTGCGTGTGCACTTGCGCTTGGGCTGCTGTGAGAGTGAGAAGCAGATAAGGAGAGGGCGAGAGAGGCGTTCCACGCACGGGGGGGGGAGTATATGTATCTATACGTATATAGATAAATATATATAAAGTCTGCACCTCAAAGTTCCAAATGGGTTGATTTTCTCAGTATATAAACACCATTAAGTCCCAGGATAAACTTACTCCAGTGTTGAAGCTGCCAAAGGATAATCCTGCCTTCCCTCAGTAACTCTTGTAAGGTGGTGAGTAGTGTATTTAATTTAAAACCAGACAATATAAAATAGAAATACCCCATTTAAAACCACACTGCCTGCTTTACAGAATGCAAGTTGCACTGTTCACGTTGCCATAGTGCATACATTATTTAAGTTAGGTTTTTAACGGCAGCCGCATGGAAGGTGTGTGAAGCAGAGCCACGGGAGGGTGTGGCAGGAGTGTGGAAAATGCTGGGTGTCAGTCCGCCCCAGAAAGCCTGCTAGAACCATCTAGGGTGCAGCTGGGGTCTCAGGACTCGACAACGTCCTTGGCGTGTTCTGATGCGTAGCCAAGTGGAGAGCCGCTCTGTCGAAGGAAGAAAGCTTCCGAACACTCATTTTGGTGACTTACTGACATGCTTTATTCACGCACGTGCTTATTCCCACGTCTTCAGAACGGGAGCTGTAGCAGCGCAATCGATCGCCGGTACGGGAGGCATGGCGGACTTCCCGCAGCTTCAGCTCTGGCCTGAGTACCTGCTGCTCGGAGTGATGCAGAGGGCGTGTGGGTGTCGTCATCCCAAGTAACCAGTGCAGCAGATTTTCCCGGCTGCCTCCTCAACTTCAATTCCCTTTAATAGAGTGAACCCCGTGTCCCTCGTAACTCACGGCGCGGGCTTTCCACAGCGCGCCGGCCGGTGTGAAAATGAGTCATGTGGGGGTGAGCCCGATGGAAGGCACGTCCTTTATGGAGCTTGGAGCCAGTGGGGCGGACTGAAACCCAGAGGGAGAAAGAAGGCAACACTCAGAGAGAGAACGAATGCTGGGGGGGGGGTGCTAAGCGAGGCCTTTGAAGAGAATGTGGGGACGGAGGTCTTGTGAAAAGCCGCCATCCCCGAGCAGTACTGTCACCATGGAAACGGCACGGTCCGGCCCCTGAAGTCTGACGTGGTACCTGTCTTTACAGAGCCACCCGTGTGGCACCTGAGAACACGTGAGCGGAGGACCAAGCCTCTAACATGAACTGTATTTACTTTGCGCAAGTTATGGCGACGCATCTTAGACAGCGTGGAGAGCTGGCTGGAGCTAGCCCGGGACTGAAGTGGCTTCAGGTGCTAAGGACAGGTCAAAATACTGTTTGAGCCTCTTTGATCGAGGTCCACACCCTAGTCTTGGTCTGTCAGATCGTGGCGTTCTGAGGAGGAAGTTGAGTCATTACATGGACAAGCATGTGGGCAGAAGAGAACAGACAGAGTTGATCTCAGAGGCTGAGAACAGAGTGCGTCCCTGCAGCGGGTGGCCCTGAAGCAGGGGGATGCCACAGCGCCCTGTGGGGGAAGAGAGGGTGGGAGCTGATGGGACCTCAGCGCGCAGGTGCCACGCCTGCCCCCACTCCTCCCTCCACTGCCCGGTGCCCGCGTCCACCCGTCCCCTCTCGGTCCCACAGTCCCTGCGGTGTGTGGGGCAGAGCGCAGCCTCTGGTCCTGCTGCGGACCCTCCGGTACGTGGTGTCCCTTCGTGATGCTGAACGAGAGGACATGTGACTTTCATGCTGGTGCAGAGGAAGCACGTGTGTCTGATGTTTGGCTCAACTCGTGTGTGGCGGCTGCACCTGTCATGCCACCGATTCCCTCTGACTCTGCAGGGACTGAGTGAGGGTGGTCAGAATGCATGGGGGGGAGGTGCAAGCCCGGGTTGCGGTGGCTTCACGGGTGGCTTGGTAACTGGACGGTGAAACATGTTGTGGAAAGTCGCCTTCTGTTAGGAGCAAGTGACTGGTAAGGTTCACCGTTACCGTGCCCATCAGTTTCAGGGAAAGAAATCGGGTAAATGCTGAGCCGTGGGTAACAGACTGGGTCTGTTAACTGAAGACACTAAGTGCCAGCAGTATCAAAAAGCCGACCAGTTCGTGGTCTTGAGCATTAACCAGCATTTTTGTTTTTACACCAGGGCCAGAGGGCGCCTGTTTCAGGTTTGCGGGGGGCCTCGCCGTCTCTGTGGCAATGCTCCCCTCTGCCTGTGTGGTGGGGAAGAACCATTGATGGTGTGGAAACGGATGACCCTTCCACGGATCATTGTTGACAGAAACAGGCAGCAGGGGGGCTGTGCGGTGCTGCTCAGGGGACTGGGTCAGGGTCCGAGTCTGTGGGGAGAACCCGGATGTGGAGCAAGGTGCACTCCCGAAGGCTGCTGACCCCCTCCTGCGACGGAAGGACTGCTGCGGGGGAGTCTGGTCTCTGAGCCTGCAGGGCCTCCTGGGGTGGTGTTCTGTGCATCTAGGGGACAGTTGCCCGCCTCTGAACAGGTGCTCAGGGGCCGCAGGAGAATAGAGGTCCCGCCGCCCACTCTCACCAGCCCTGCCCCAACTCCAGGAAGGCATCCATCCCGCCCCTCTTTGGGGGCTGAGGATGAAGGTGCGGTCTGTTGGAGCTTGTGGGCAGATCCCAGCGGCTGTCCAGGCCTGGGGTTGGTCCGCACTGGGGGACAGGAGGTGGGCTCTCGGGGGAGGACCAGGAGGCGTATCCAGAAGCGTGACCACCCAGAGCCTGTGGGCCTCAGTGGGAAGTCGAGGTGGGAGAGGCGATCGGGGCGGCTCCGTCCGAAGGCAGGAGCCATGGAGAGCAGGATGAGGAATCAGCAAAGGGACGAGATCAGGAGTTGGCCGGCTGAGGGCCGGGGAAGGCGCCCTGGCTGTGAGGGCAGACGTGCCGTGGGGGCAGTTTGCTCGGCGCGTGTGTGTGCTGGGCTCGCTGACAGCCCGGGAGTGACGCGGCGCAGCGCGGGGGCCTGTGCCTGGAAAACGGCGCTCCGGACCCAACAGGGGTGCACCTCTTCACTTCCGAGTGCTTCAGATTTCCCAGATTTCTGCAGTCTCTCGTTACTGGAGGCGCTTTGAAGGTGGAAGCGTCCGGAAGTGAGCGCGGAGGCTGTTTGAACAAGCGAGACACTTGGCCTCGAGCGTCTGCAGTTGTTCTCAACCCCCTTTTCCAGCCGAGTCCTCTGGCCCACGGCCCACTTCCTCGGGACCACCACGCAAGCAAGCATCGCCCCTCTCCGCTGCTGCACCGGGACCCAGGCACCCCGCGCCTGCGCCGTGGGCAGGGCCTCTCCCGCCTCCCGTGCCGGGAGCCCGCGGGCACGTTGTTGAGTCTCCTACGGCCCCTCCAGGCCCCTTGTGTTGCTTCGGCACAGCCGTGGAGGGATCGCTGATTTCACTGAGTTTTTTGAATGGGAAAACTCATATTACACTGTTTCCGTAACGTGATGAGTAACAGTTTGGATCTGTTTCAGTATTTAAGTTGATAAGCATCCTTAACGGAAAAAAAAATAGCTTAGAAATGCGAATTCATTTGGCTTCCCAGAATGATTTGCAATGTAAAGCACTTCCTCTGAGTAATCGGAGGTGGCTTCAGGCTTCCGGGAGCGGGAGCGGCAGGAGCTGAGGCCCAGGAGCAAGCCGGATCCTTCCAGAGCAGCTCAGGTCACGGCGCAGGCTGGCGTGGGTCCAGTTGTGGGGAGTGGCGTGCTCTGCGTGCAGACTGCTGCAAGCATCTGGGCTTGGCGGGGTGCACGTGTCATCCGAGGCAGCCAGCTGCCTGCCCGGGCGGTGCCGTTTATAGCTGCCCCGTGATCTGGGTTCTGGCTCTCAGCGTCATGGTTTCAGCAGTTCCCGGGTTTGAAGGCTCTCGGAGTGGACCCGATGCAGGAAGGGGAACGGGCAGCATCAGGGCCCGGAGCTGGGCCCGTGAACAGGAGGCCAGCCTGGGAAAGGAGGGCAGGAGAGGCCCCTTTCCGGGGACAGGGACGCGCCGTCTGCCAAGCAGGCAGGACCCTTGTCCTGCCTGGCAGTGGACTTGGCTGCCGTGTGGACGTGGCGCTCTCCAATCGGGTGTGGTGTCAGCATTTCCCACGGCAGCTCCCGTTAGGACTCCTGACGGCCTGTGCGTGGGGGTCTGTCACGGCCCTCGGTTTCCAGAGAGAAAACAGGCTTTCCACAAACACAGCATCGCGGTGAGCGAGCGGGGGCGTGAGCGGGACCCCGTGCCGTCCAGCTCGGTGCTCGCCTCCCCTTTAGCGACACGCAGACCCCGCAGATACCACCGCTGCTGTGAACACGTGACGCACCTCTCGCCCGCTCTCGTCACAGCAGCTGAGCCGCGCCACCCTGACTCGGGCCTGTTTTCAGGTCTCCCATGCACAGGGGTCTGGGAACCGCGCCTCGGCCAGGACGGGCGCTGCCACCTCCCGAACTCACCGGGCTCAGCCCCTGCAGCGCGGCTCACGCAGTGTGTGCGGGTGTGTGCTGTGGGTTCACACCTGATGCCCGTCGTCCCATCCAGCCCTCGCACCGACACGGCGGCCCTCTTTTTTCTGGATCAGAGAAACTAATGTGATTTTAACGTGTATCTCTCTCTGACAGCTGGTGATGTTGAGCACTTTTCCATATGTTCTGGCCCATCTGCACGTCCTCCTCGGAGAAGTGTCCATTCAGGCCCTCTGCCCGTTTTTTGATTGGATTGTGTGTCTTCCTGCTGTTGAGTCATATGAGTTCTTCATGTGTTTTGGAGATCGGGCCCCTGTCCGATGTGTCATTGGCAAATACGTTCTCCCAGACAGTCAGTCGCTCTTCATTTTGATGGTGGTCTCTTTAGCTGTGCAGAAGCTTTTTAATTTGAGGTAGTCCCATTTGTTAATTTTTTTCCTTTGTTCTCCTTGCCCTAGGAGATACATTGGCAAAAACATCGCTATGTGGGAGATCTGAAACTTACTGCCCGTGTTTCCTGCTGATTCCTTTACGGTCTCACAACTTGCATCTCAGTCGTCTACCCACTTTGGCTGTATTTTGGCGAAAGTGCTTGATCTCGGCGCCAGCCTGAGAAAGAGCTGGGAGTCACCTGGTGATAGAGCAGCCACCGGTGAGCTGCTGTGACCGTGGTGGGAAGTCGGTTTTGAGTTCAGCGTGAGCCAGGGAGAGGAGATTAAAAACACAGCCAGGAACAGAGCAACTTTTTCTTCTTAGTACTTTGTGAAGAAACTATCGAGTGTTTTGGAAATGTTTGCAAAATTAATGTTGTTAATTTTATTTGTGCACATTATAGGAAGGCCTTGCACGCTTACCAGTGCCCCTCCTTGCCTAGCGAGTTCTCGTTGTCATAGAAATACTGATGGGGAGCCCTTACGGAGAATCCTGTAACCTGTACTTAGTAAGTAATTTCAACTTTACGAGTTTATTGGTTAACGTAATAAACTGGCAGGAGCTATCAGGTGTTGTTAACAAACAGGCTTCTGTCTCCTCTTGATTGTCGTTTGATGCTCAGCTGCAGGCTGGGATTTAAAAGAAAGACACCTTGAGTCCACGGAGAGGACTGAGCGCTCGGCGCTCCGAGAACAGGCCTCCGGTCAGGGAGTCGCACCTGAAGCTGCCGAGGGTGTTTTCAGAGTGCTCCAGCCAGGATGTCCAGCGGCCACAGATTGCCGACCGCAAACCCAGCAACAGAATATGATGGCCCAGAACCAAATGTCCTGGTGAGGGGCATTTAATTGTGGTTATTTGCTTGTGGTGTTATGGTGCATTGTGTAGAGCCTGGCTGGAGTGTAACCGACTCACCTGAACTCGGACAACCGCTGGCCTGCTTTCTGCCCTTCAGCTTTGCCTTTTTTAGACGTTTTATGAGAATGGAGTCATGCACTACGTAGCCTCTCGAGTTTGGCTTCCTGCTCGTAGCGTGATGTCTTTGAGACCTGCCCACACTGTGCCGCGACGTGGCGGCGGCACCGTTTCTCTTGCAGGTGGTGGTGGGGACATGGGCCCGCCGCGTCGTGCTTCTGGGTTCACCGGGGCGCGTGGCTGGGCTGTGCTGTCCCTGGACTGTCCTGAACACTCACGCACTCACTCAAGGCTTCGTGTGGATACGTATTTCAACTTGTCTTGAAAAAATACCTAGAAGTGGGATTACTGGGTTAAGTTATATTTTTAACTTTTTAGGAAAGAGCCACACAGTTTGCTAAAGTACCAATAACATCTTCCATTCCTGCCCGCGAGGTAGAAAGGTCCAAGTTTCTCCACAAGATGAAAAACGGGGCCCATCTGTTTGCCTGTCCCATTCAGCTTGTATGTGATGATGGTGTCTCATTTGGTTCTCATTTACATTTCCCTAATGACTAATGACTTGGGGACTGGATTAGAAAAGGCAACCATGGAGAAAGGAGGGCAAGGCTGCAGGAACCGCATTACCTAATTTCTACAGCTTTTTCTGTAGTTACAGCGATTGAGTCAGTGTATCGCTGGCAGAGAGCTGGACGCACAGGTCAATGAAACGAAGTGAGGGCCTAAAAACAGGCGGAGCGAGCGCAGCCAGCCAACCCGGAGGAAGGAGCCGGTGAGGGGCAGTGGTGTTGTGGCAGCCGGGCAGCGAGAGCCCAAGCAACTGAGTGAACCAAACGGACATCGACGTGATCGCCACACTGATTAAAAACTGATGAGAAGGGGTCAGAGATCTAAATGCAAAGCATTATATAACTTTGCAAGACCACGTAGGAAGAAATATTGGTGATATAAGGTCATGTTAAGAGTTTTTAGACCTGATCTCAAAAGCGTAAAAGAAAAAACAAAAATCAGATTGCAGGAAAATGGGTACTTCTGCTCTGGGAGACACCCTTTTGAGAAATTGAAAGGGAAAGCTACAGACTGGGAGAAATTATTTGACAATCACATTATTAAGCCAGAGACTATTTTGAAATAACTGTAGGCTCCCAAGAAGAAGCAAAACGGAACTAAAAACTCCTGCGAGCTGTGCAGCGGTACCACCCCACCCAGCATAGTGCAGCCCGACCAGGAAGCTGACCTCGTACGACGGGCCGGATTGCCCAGCGGATTCGGGTTTTAGCGTGTTCTGCACGTGCTCCCTTCCTTCCTTAGGGGAGGGGGTAGCTGCGTGAAATCTGAAGCTCACTTTAAACTCCGCGGTAAGAAAACAAACGGTCCTGTTCCACCACGGCCCCCAAAACTGGCAAGTGACACTTGAACCTCAACTGAGAGGACACATTGATGAGCACGTGGAAAAATGTTCAGCATGATTAACCACTCCAGAAATGTCAGTTAATCATGATCTGCTCACACTGAACACATGTTAGACTAGCAGCATAAAACAAACAAGAGCGTAAGAAGACCAGATGCTGAGGAGCATGCGAGAAATGGGACCCCCCCTCAGCGTGGCTGGTGGGTATGTCAAGAAGCGCAGACCCTGGACAGTGGGTTGGGGCCCTTATCAGAGGAAACTGAGCTAAGCTTGCCATGTCCTACCGCAGGCACACTCCTGGGCGTTCGTTTTACGTTCACTTAAAAACTTTTGTGTGAATCGACAGAGCACCTTTATTTGTAACAGTCAGAAACTGGAAACCACCCAGACGTCTTTCAGAGGGCAATTGGGTGTGGACAGACATGGCGGGACCCCCCTGGGACAGAACACCACTCACTCCTCAGGAGCGTGGAGCGTGGACACGAACTCCACACCCTCCACAGCTCTTCCGCGTCCCGGAGGCCACCTGGGTGAGCGAAGGCCATGTCAGAACGTGAGCTGACGTGTGACCCACTCTACCCCACATCTCACAGTGACGACACAGAGGACCTGGAGGAGGGAGCGGAGGTGTGAGTGTTGCAGGGACGCACGAGGGTCTCCTTGGCGGGGACTGTACGGTGCTGTCCCGCCTGCGATGCTGGGTCCACGGGCCTGCACGTGTAGTGCATTTTCGTACATCTGGACCCACACCTGAGGACGAGAATGAGCCTGGGCAAATCATGCTCAAACCGGAGTCAGCGGGGAAGCGCGGTGTGTCGTGTGAGGTCAGCGTCTTGGTTTTGGACTGCACTGCAGTCACGTGAGATTTTACCCCCACAGAGCGTGCGCAGGAGTCGTTAGTCCTGCGTCTGCTGCTTTCCCTGAGCTGCAGTTATTTCCAAAAAAAAAAAAATTAAAAGAAAAAGATCTCTTAAAATTATAGCAGTATTTTTTGTAGTGAGATAACTTTGTGTAAAGAGGTTGCATGTACCATATTTTGCCGTGTATAATGCACACTTTTTTGCTCAAACTTTTGAGGGAGAAATAAGGATGCGCATTATACATTACAGTAATAATTCAGTATCTTTATAAGTGTCTTTAATTCTTTTATGTTTATGCGTTAAAATGTAACTCTAGAAAGCAATAACAATGTCTTCATGCAAAATAATGCTCTGAAATATAATAATCAGTTTTGTTTCTAAATATAAATAAATCATTGAATTAAAAAATTAAAATGAGAGATTTTTTCCTGAAAGTTCAGGCCCAGAATTTGGGTGCACAGTGTACATGGGAGCATGTTATACATGGCAAATTACGGTAGTTCTCAATATATCTGTGCCGAGCGAGTTTTTTACATTTGGAATGAATCGGTAAAAAGTAATTAAAAGCCACTGTCAGATATAAATAAGGAAATTGTAGTTCTGGTACATGAGCTGGTATCTTTGGAAAGTAATTTCTGGGAATTTATCTTCTGATTCCAAATTCTCTATAATATGCTCCGATCCTTGCTCCTGCTTCCCAAGCCCATTTCAGAGACATTCCTGATTCCTTTCTGATTCTCCCTTTGAGTTGCGCGACCCTCTAGCAAGTGCCGACATCTGGCAGATGAAACTGTCTTCAGTAGGGGGTGGGAACAGAGGCTTCTCTCGAAAGCCGTGGGGTCTCACCTGCCGACCGTCTGACCTCCTCTCCTTTCCGTACCGAGAATGCTGCTTCCTCCTCCCCGGGGCGAACGTGTCTCGGAGGGAAGCTTCCGAGCCTCTCCCGAGTATCAAATCGGAGGAGGAAGTGGAGCGGTGGGGCCCTTGGTACTTGTCTGGGGGGAGGGGTGGCTCATCACTGGCCCGAGTCAGAGATTTTGAGGCTTTCCTGTGCCTGCTGCGGGCAAAGCTCGTTTGAGGCTGAACACGGTCCCAGTTCCGCACAAGAGTGTTGACCAGCTACAGACGGAGCAGGACTAACGCCCTCCTTGCTCAGGCCCCCTGTCCCCCGGGTGTGACGGGGAGGGCTGTGTGGCGGGTAGGCTGCCGGGGGGACCCCAGGGTGAGGCGTGACCATGCGTCACCGATGGAAACTGGGTCATGTGACGGCTGGCCTGTTCCAGTCCACGCTGTCCTGGACCGAAGGGTCTCACTTGAGCCGGTGTCCTGTCCCCTGCACCCAGTCCCAGCCCGGCCGGCTTGGCCCATCCGTGGGGCACTGGGTCGTCCTCTGTGGCGTCTGGAAACTGTTACCTCAGAGAGAGGTCAGGCCGTGGTTTCGAAGAGAAGCTTCAACGAGCACCTTGTTCCGCCACAAAATGCCATCCTCCCTAAGAGGGCAGAGCCGGCGAGGGGTGAGGGGCGCGGGGCGCGGGGCGCGGGGCTGTCCATAAAGCGAGGTTCCGGGCTGCTCGTGCATGTCCGCCATCAAGCCAGGTTCCGTCTACACGCTGAAACAGTCCTGTTCTCTGCCAGGGTGTGCCCGTGGGAACAGTAATTGTCCCCAGCGCTGGAGGCTCACTGGGGCCCCGCCTCCCAAACCTGGGTCCACGCGTGGGTTTTACCCATGGAACGTGCCAACCGTCAGCCACGCCTGTGGTGCAGAGGCAGGGCCGTGGCCCAGGTGCTGAAGCCGCAGAGGCCTGAACAGGTGCCCGCTCCTGTCTGCGCGCACGGAGCGGTGTGGGCACCTCATCAGGTGAGTCGCTGCAGGTGTCGCCGCAGGCGCTGGCCCAGGTGCAAGGGAGCGAAGGTCTAAACGAGGAAGCTCACAGTCGCAGCGTCTGTCGGGAGCGAGCGCTGAGGCCGCCCGCTGGGCAGGGGCGTGAGGAGGAGCCGTGGCTGGCTGCCGGCTCTGTGGCCGATGCGCCTGGTCATCCGGGAAGGAAGCTCCGAGCCTCTGCTTGAAAGAGGCCCGACTGATGGGCCCTGCTGCCGGCCGCCCGCAGGTCAGGCGGGCCCGGAACAGCACCAGCGGGCGTCGGTGAGAAACCGTAGAGGAAGCGACTCTGTAGAGGGGCGTCTAAGATGCCTGGGAATAAACCCACTTTGTTGTTCTGCCCTAGATTCCACTTGAAAGAGCAGGTGCCTGAGAAAGAATAGTCCTCCTGCAGCGTGGAGGGCAGCGTGGGAGCCGGGGAAGCTGTGGGGCGAGGAACACGTGGTGTGCACAGACAGGACAGCGAGTCACCAGCGCTGCTGTCCGCGAGGCCAGGGGACCCGAGTAAGTGGGACGAAGTGGACCAGACTGCCCCCCCACCGCCCCGGGCGTCTCGCACTCCCAGACGCTGCACAACATCCGAGACGTTTGAGGAGACAGGTCCTCTCGCAGAACTAAGTGCCTGTGTCCCAGAAAGGCCCTGGCATCCCCGAGGGGCCGGGAGGTGACGAAGAGGAGCTGCAGTGTGCAGTGCCCCGAGAGGACCCCAGGCACCACTGCACGCAGGCTTCCAGGAGGAGGGAGGCGGGGAGAGGGGTGGGCGCTCCTCCACCAGCAAGGGGCCGGTTTCACGCGCCCGCCCAAGACGTCAGGAGTCCTTGGTTTGAAGAGACGGTAAGCGCTGGCCAAGTGAGTGAAACTGGGATCCACACTCAGAAGCATCTTATTGCTCATAATGCAAATCTTCAAAGACATCCGCGGTCGTAGAGAGCCGGTAGGACACCGGCACGACGGCGCGTGTTTGAAGGAGGACAGCGTGGTGGGAGCCATTGCGGCGTTTTCAGCCGGCTGGGAGGGTGCAGCCACCGCCCGGGAGCGCACGCACGCCCCCCGGGGAGCGTGGTTCCAGAGCAGGGGCGCGCTGAGACAGTTCAGGTGGTGAAGTGTTTCTGAGCTCACTCGCAGGCTAGCGAGACGCTGTCGGCTGCGCTCGGCGTTCACCCCCAACCAGTCTTTGTTTTCAGAGACGCACGTAAAGTGTTGGAAAGGTCAGAAATCGCTCCAAAGTTCGTTGCAGCTGGGATTCTGGCTCTGCTGTGGACTCTGCGGGCGTACGCTCACCCGCAATGCCGAAGGCAGGGGAGGAGGGGGGCCTGGTGTCCCTGGAGGCGTCAGGCCTCCACGGCCTGAAGGGCGGGCGCGCCTCCTGAGTCAGAGGCGCCACGTGAGGGGATGGCCTGCGACCCCACCCGGGTCTCAGCCGCAGCGGCGTGCTCCTGGAAACGGTGGTGGGCCCTCTCCTGGCTGCTTTGGCAGTCCCTGCTGGCCAGCGGCGCACGCTTCCCGAATCCCGTGAAGTGTGGTGTTGGAATTCCGTGACGTGTGGGCTTAGACTGGGAGGAAGGGGGGAACCCCTCACTCTCAACTGGTGAGCACACTCTTGGGGAACTCACGTCCGTCCTCTGCATCACACGCTGCTCACCTTGCCAACACATACAACCCCCAAAACACCCACTCGGGGGGCCACAGTGGAGCCAGGGTACATGCCGGCTGGTACCCCAAAGCCCGTGCCCCGTAGCAGGTTGGTCTGCGTGAACTCATCTGGAATTGAGCTCTGTGATTTCAGTGGCGTCCGAACATCAGTAGATGAAGCTGCTTTGCCAATTTTCCCAGTTTATTATTCTGTCAAAATAATTTGTGTTACGGCTGCTGCAGCTGGTATTTAGAAGTGTCTTTGTCCTGAACTCCTGAGACACGACTATCATTCACCAGTCACCTGAGGATGCGTTTGAAATGTAACAGCATCAGATTATGAGCTGAGTAGGAATTTCATAAAGAAGGAGACGGTGGCGCCTCTTCTCCTTTACTGTAAGTCTTCCCTCAGCTATTTCACGCGAAAGAGGAACAAAGCCCCTTGGAACGAAATGGCAAATGACGGCTCCTTTCCCTGCAGGCTTTTCATTGTGAAGTTCTCTGCCATCGTTTCTGCTCAGGATCCCTGTCATTTCTCTGTGCGAGACCAGGCCCCGCAGACCGCTGGTCATCGGTGTTCGCAGCCTCCCCCAGAGGGAAGGTCGCATCTGGAAAATCGCCATCATTAACCCCATCAGGCGCTGCCGGGCTCCGGGTTGCCGGTGAGAAGCTCTCCGTCCACACTGCTCTTCGCCCTCCTCCCACCCTCCGCACCTTGACTGTGGCCTGGGCCTCGGCAGAGCTGCCGGGGGTCGGTTTCCCGCCCCTGCCTCTGTGAGGCCTAGGAGACGGCACCGGTGTCAGGAGACTGCAGGCAGCCTGGAAGTGGAAGTGGCCGTTCCGAGTGCTCTCCCGTTTCCTGCGGTGGAGACCCGGCGCTGAGGATCCAGATCGGACCGCTGCGTGGGGGGCCGTGCGCTGCGGAGAAAGGGCGAGAGCTGATGGATGAGGGCGCCTGGGTCAAAGGGAGGGCAAACAGAGGACGGTGTCTCTAGTCACTGTGACGTGGCAGTCGCTCACTCGTTAGGGAAGGTAATGAGTAGCATCGGGGTGGGCCTCGCGGTAGTGGCACCAGATGCCCAGCCTCCCAATCTTGTGTTGCATTCGTACCAACTTGCCCAGGTGAGGGGCAGGCCAGGGTTTCCGTCAGGTCTGCCTGTCTTGCTCTGTAGTAGATAGGAAGGGAATCTCTGACATGTAGATTCAGCGTTTGCCAAATTCTCTGACAGATGGGCCTTGTAGATTATCTCTCAAAATCATCCTTATTCAGAAAACAAGAAACGAAATTTTAGAAAACATGCCAAACAAATATAGCAACAAAAACATCGACTAAACAGGATGCAATTAAGCTGGAATTCACACCAGGGCTGTGCCTGTGTAGCAAAAAATAGCTTTTTCCAAAGAGAAATCTAAAAGCTGGGCCCCCGAACGCCCCCGGACTGCAGGGTCTTGTCCTCAGTGGGCTTTGGCTGGAGTGACACTGTGACGTGTGATGTGTTTGGGACACACCCTGTCACCTCTGGCTTCTGGGGGAAGCTGAGACTGAGGCCGTTCGCACGAACCCCCAGGAGGGGCTGGGCCCTGAAGGGCCACCGCAGGGCAGCGTGTGTGTGGTCCCCAGCAGAGTCGGGACCCTGGAGTGTCGGTCAGGCAGGGCCCTGCGACACCCTCACTCTTTCTCGGAGGAGGAGGCGCCGCCCCTGGGAGAGAGCACACTGAGGAGGTGAGGAAGGACATGTGGGTAGCTACAGAGTGGCCGTGGGGGTGTATGTACACCGCAGTGTAGGAAAGGGAGCAGCCAAAGAAGTTACATGCATGACCCATGGACGTGAACACGTGTGGGGACTGCAGGGTGAAGGGGGCAAAGGGGGGAAAATTGGGACAACTGTAATAGCATAATCAATAAAATATTACTTTAAAAAATAAGTAACAGATTACAGGGAAACATCAAAATCTATCTGCGATTTAGCCTTCAGGTGAGGGGTTGTGGGTGTGTTTTTTGTGTGTGTTTATTTTTTCCCTGTTGGGAGCATGCGTTAAGTTTGCATAATAAATTTACTTCATGACTGAAGATGGATCAATGTAATATTAGAATTCCTTCATCCCTCTACTTGTGACCAGTTACCTGCGGATGGGAGGCGTGTCCTGGCACGTGAACCCCCAGAGAGTCAGGCACGTGGGTCTGGTGGGACCCACGGTTTCTAAGAGTCAGTGTGGTTGTCACTCGGCCGCATGTCCCCGCCCACGCTGCCGGGGCCAGGGCAGCAGAGCCGTGAAACCCAGCGTCCTGGGGAGGAGACCGAGACCCGTGCTTCCCACGCGCCTTTCGGGGATGACGTGGTGAAGTGGGGCTGAGGCTCACGGGGCAAGAGCGAAAGCAGGACTTCCAGTTCACGGGCGGCCTGCGCAGGTCAGTGGTCCCCAGCCCTTTTGGCACCAGGGACGGGTTCTGTGCAAGTCGGTTCTTCCATGGACCAGGGTCAGAGGGATGGATTCCAGGGTGATTCAAGCGCATTACGTCCAAGCTCCCGTCCCACCGTGCGGTCCGGTTCCTAACAGGCCCGAACCGGTACCGGTCGGTGGCCTGGAGGTTGGGGATTCCCTTCCTGTCTGGCGGGATGGGGCTGGGGAGATTTCACAGCCGTGGGGGACGCCCTGGCTTCCAGCGGTTGGTGCTGGTTGCCACGAGCCTTCACGGCCAGTGTGACGGCTGCCTGCCCGCACATGTCACACTTACCTGTGTCCGTCCAGAAACCCGCAGCTCCCGGACGTGAGTGTCTCCGACCTCAGGCCTGGATGACTTGGGCGCACGATGCGATGCGAGGTGCTGAGGGTGCGGGTGGGGCGTTACCGGGCTCGGTGGCTTGCTGGGCCTGCCGGTCCCAGAGCTGTGTGGGGTCGCACGGCCGCTGGAGGGGAGAAGAGACGGGTGCCCCGAGCGCAGGCCCGCGCCGCTGCGGGCTGGGGCCCTGCCTGAGGGGGGACCTGAAGACCTGCTCTGTGTTGACAAAATGTCAACAACTTTGATTTGAAGTGAAAGCCCTTGATTTGTTGGAGCAGCGAACCGTGTAAGGCCCTGGAAGGACCCCCACCAGGCCCGTGTCAGTGAGGCCGGGGAGGGGAGGAGGCCGCCGGCGCTGCTGGGGGCTGTGCGCGTGGACCGGCCCTGTGCGGACGGGGCACTCGCGGTGGATGGCTCCTGGCGCAGCCGCGGATAAGATCATGGCGCGCAAAGGCTTGGATGAAACGCGTCTGCTGTAGCGATAGGACACTTTCAAACTCTGAGATGCATCTGATGCCACCGGTTGGGGCTTGGCGGGGCATGGCGCTGAAGAATCTGCGTCCAAAGCCACCGCAGTCCCTAGAACAGGAACAGCCCGTGTTGCTTTCGTCCGAGATTTAAATCCCAGTTAGCGGCTGAGCATCCGTACTCAGGACAGCTGTCCGTTGGCAGAGCACCTCATCTGAGCCGGGCAGCCGTCAGGCGCTGCGGTAAAGGTGTTAGACCAGGCGCGGGAGGCTTGCGCCTTCTTAAACCGACGCGTGAGGAGGCACAGTTATTTCGCCTTACGGTGATGTGAAATGGTTACCATGGGGACACGTGTGTTTATAGAAATGGGAAGACAAAGTGAGACTTTGCCTGAAACAAAGCAGAGGGACCCGGTCTGACCGGCTTTTCTTGGTCAGTGACGTCAGACTTTGGACGGACACCTTCCACACTTGCGCTGAGCAGAGTCCGCGGCCCCGGTGTCCCCGCGCAGAGAGAGGAGGGCGGCCCAGGCCCCCGCGTCGGCTGTCTGGGGCGGACCCGCAGGTCACACAGACAAAGCCACTCCCTGACGACCTGGGTCGGGCCCCAGTGAGACCTCCCTGTGGTCAGGTCTGCATGCACGGGACATCAGCGTTGCCCAGACACGCCCCCGGCCGGGGCACGTGACTGCTGCCGGCTCACCAGTCTCAGCTGTGGCCGTGGGCGCGCACTCCTGTGTCCTCGCAGATGGGGTCTGCCGTGACAGTCTCAGATCCGTCCACCTCCGGCCCTGGCCCACATCGGCGTGTCCGGCGTGTGGACTGTTGTCTATTACAAGAAACCTCAGGAGGGCCAAGTGGGCCCAGGTCTGCTCAGTGTGACCTGAGCGCTCCCCCGGGACGCACCCCAGCACCCTCACCTGGGGGCCCCACCTTTGCACTTGGGGGGGACACATTCAGACTGGAGCACACACAGACGGAGAAACTCAGAGACGCCGGGAGGGCTCCCGCTGGCCCCAGGGGCTGGGGAGGTCACACGGTGTCCTCAGACTGGCGTTCCTTGGACAAGCTTTGCTGCGGGCCACCCTCTCATGAGGGCGACTTCCTCAGCCCTGTCCGTGTGTCCCGGAGACTCGCGCTGCTCAGCTTCCCGTGCTGGAGCCGGGGCTCTCCCCGCTCTGGTCTCTGGGGATCCTCGGCTGAGCTGCAGGGACAGCACAGCGCGCCGGCTCAGTGCCACAGGCCCTCGGCGTCACGCGCCTCCCCCAAGCCGAGCACCTGCCTCCCGCTTCCTGCGCAGGATGCTGGCCGGCGGCGGCGCTGCCCTCAGAGCGGCCGTGACGGGGCCGGTGGGTCAGAGTGGCCGAGTTACGTCAGACCCACTGTGGTCGGTCGCCCAGAAGCGTCATTAGCCTTTTAACAGTGACAATTTTATATTTATCTCCTTCATTTTACTTTGTTACCCTCCCTTTTTCTCTTTCAGCAAAAGTTTTACTCATGGGACAGATTGATCAAAAAATAAATAATTCACTTTGTGTGTATCCTTTGATGACAAATAGTTGAAATATCTACAGAAAGGATAAAATTATTAAACTATATTTCTTTTTTCTGGACCCTTAATAGTACATTTACAAAATAGCTTTCATTACTGTAGGTATGAACTTTTAAAAAAGCCTTATTTCCAAAATAAAACAATAAATTTGGGGCAAAGTCTTTAAAAATTCAAGATCTTTCAAAATTAATTTACCATACAAAAAAAGCACACAATAGTTTTGCTTGTATAAGACAACAGTTATTTTCCTGATTTACAGTTCACAAAATTCCTGCATTAATTTTACAGATTAAATAACTTCTTTCACAACTTAAAAAATCTATGTACAAAATTGTATTCAAGTAAATGAAATGACAATTGTATTTTCATAGTTAAATTTTATAATCTCACAATGAAAAATAAAGATTTGCCGTATTCACTGACTTTTAATTTCCAGATACTCTGAGTTTCAGACCTTAGACAAATGATTCAGTTAGTTAAATAATCTCTGAACAACGCATCATTTTCTAAGTAAGAAACAGGCACAAAATATTCACTTCTAAATATAACTTCAAGTGATCCTCGTTTCTTAAAAAGGCCCTCGAAGGAGGAAGAGGTCAATACGGCTCCTGTTTCCCTCCGGGCACCGTCTTCCCTCTTTTCCTCCACGCTCCACCTCACTTGAATTCTACCCGCACGTCCTGGGTCAGGAAGCTCGTCCCAGGGACGCAGGGCACGGAGCCTGGGATTGCAAGTGTGCGCTGCTGTGTCTTTTCCCCGTCTCCGGGCGCCCTTCTCTCTGCACCGGTCCCGGCGGGAGCAGGAATCGTGTGCACACGAGGGTCCCCAGGAGTCCTGCTGGGGCTGAGACACGCTGAGCAGGTCGCGAGAGGACGGCACTTTCCACGCGCCGGGGCTGAGAAAGTGGACAGCGGTGTGACAGGAGACCCAGCAAGTGGACAGAGCCCGCCAGGTGTCTGCGGGGCGGGGTGCGTGCTGGAGGCGCCGGACCCTCCGGGATGATCCCCTCCTTACAGTGCGGGGGAGGGGAGTGCCCCCAGACTGGCGTCTCCCCCAGACCAGGCGGCGGCTCCAGGGAGGGGTGGGCAGCCCCTTGCTGGGTGACATCACGCCAGACCCCACCCACTCACCCCCTTACCCCTGAAATAGACGGCAGCCGGCAAGATGTCCGTCGGCATTCTAGTGGAGATAACAGGCCAAGGACAGCGCTTCCACAGTAGTGCCTTCACTCGGTGCCGCCTGCGCACAGTCAGCCCCTTTCTGCCAGCCCCACCACGCGCCTGCCGCCTCAGGTGCCACTGGGCTGCTGGCTGCAAACCGACCTTTCTGTCCTGGGATTTCTTGAGCAGGAAGTCGCTCTCAGATACTTTCGCATCTGAGGTTCGCCGTGGCTGCGTATTAGTCACAGAAGCCCCGCCCTGTAGTAGATAAAGTATTTTAAAGCCGAAGGAAATTAGGGCACAGGCGAATTTTCCGTACTCACCCTCACCGAGGGGGTTTTAATTTAATGTGTTTTGATATATCAGAGTAATACTCAGCGTTTTCTTTATCCTGAAAAGCAACCACCGCCACCACCAAAAAATCCCTTTCTGGGGGAAGGGGATAAAAGCCATCTTGATTATGGAAACACTTATCTTTGACCTTAAAGCATTGCGATTGCTTCCTATGAACACAAAGTTGCATGTCCTTATGAGTCGGAGGGCACCCCGAAGGCCACGCAGGACGGTTCCCTTCCTCACACCCAGCAAGGGTCGCCCACTCGTCACCGTTTCCACACTGCTCCCAGGGGCTCGGAACCCGTGCAACTGGCCCGTTCCACCCCTCGACGGGGCGCGTTATTTGAAATGGTTTTACACATTAGAATCAAACTATTTCTGTGAAACTTTGATCACTAGTCCTCGTTCTGAAACGATGGAGAACCTCTTTTCTCCTTTTTTTCTCAAATAAGCCCTTTGTACTTCGGAAGACAAGCGTAATAAACTCCTAAGTTATCCTTCTTGTGATCTGTATTCAAGACCTGTTCTTTCTTTCAACCGGTACCCAGTAGCTTCAGGGTCCCCTGCTGGGTGCTGGAGACTTGCGGGTGAAAGGCGTGGCCTTGGCATGCACAGCCCTCAGGAACGAGGCCCAAGGACGGTCAGCGTGGCATCGTAGAGCGGTATCTCTGCGTGTGCATGAGCATGTGGGAGAGTGAGTTCTGTGGGGGGAGCCACAGAGCAGAGTGTCAACTGCCTTGTGAGCAGGGCCAGAAACAGACAAACTGAAGCGCTACACAGTGAATTGGGAAGCATGCGGAGTGGCTTGCCAGGTCTACAAGGCAAAGAATTACCTTCCAGGAGAAGCAAAAGCTCGTGCAAAGGCCAGAGATAATGAGGCCATACCTCATCGTGTTTGGGGACCACTGAGGAGCTTAGCGAAGCTGTGGCTTCGTGTCCATCAAGGAGAGAGGTGGACGGAAAGCCTGGTATGCGGGGGCTCAGGTCAAAGAGCATCTTAATTCTGTTATGAGAATACTCAAGAGTTTAGGAAGGCAGGGAAGTGATCGGGCTGAAATTTTAAAAGGTCGTTTCCCTTGGTGTGGTAGGTAAACGGGGGTGGGGAAGGTGAGTCCAGAGCTGCCGTGTGAGTTCGGGGAGAAATCAAGGCGGCGCCGTGATGCCAGGGACACTGAGGCTGTGGGGAGCGTGGAGAGGGGTTGGCGGGCAGTCTGCAGGACACGGTGGTGGCAGCGTGCGGTCACAGGGGGCGCAAGGCACCGTGAGCAGGCCGGGGTGAGAAGCAGCATAGATAAGTCAGATAATTAAATAGAAATGCTAAAACAGCTACAATGATACCCCCGAGTAAATGAAAGAGAACTCCACGTACCTATAGGAAATACAAAACTGTGAACATAACCTGACAGATTTAAGGAAAACTAAATAGAACATCTGTAAGGGGAAAAATATATAATACTTGAAGTTCAGAAGTTAATATCTGGGTACAGTAGCAGACTGATACAGCTGCAGAGAGAATTCACCAACTGGATGGTCGATGAGGAGGCATTGCCAGAATGGACCCCACCCACAGGGACAAAGAGGGGAGACATAGGGAGGGGAGGGTAAGAAACCTGAAGGACTGCGTGGAAGAAAAAGAAAAGGGAGGGAGGGGGGAGGGAGGGAGGGGGGGAGGGAGGAAAAGAAAAAGAAAGAGAAAGAAAGAAAGAAAGAAAGGAAGGAAGAAAGAGAAAGGAAAAGAAAGGAAAGAAAAGAAAAGAAAGAAGAAAGAAAGAAAAAACAAAAATATCTTCAGGAATTAAAAGAAAAAAACAAAAAATGTTTGGTATTAGTAATTGACCAGTAGTGGGAAAAGCATAATCAGAAATAGCTCCTGCATTCTTCGCACTTGTGGGTCACGCTTATGGAGAGAAAAGGCATTGGTTCAGTTCAGAATTTGGCCTGTTGAGCATGTGTGTTGTGATCCCTAGGCCAGCAGCTGGGAACACGCCTGATGTCGGATCAGAAGAAGAAACTTAGCGTACCAAGCCAGTCAGTCACAGAACTTACACGATTAACTGAACAGAAAAATCTCATTTCGGGTGAGACACAGTAAGTTCCATTCTAGTGCTAATTGCATGGAATTTGGGAAAGGCAGTTTCGTGAGTATTCGAGCAGAGATGGCCCCACCAGCACGGACTCCTAGAACGGGACAGTGTTTACTTGGCTGGATAAGAGGCAGGATCTTGCAGTTTGGAGAGACAAGAATTCGATTTTAGGTGTTGGAGGTTTCATCCAATAGCAACTATGGCCAATAAAAAAAAAAGTAGGCATAGTCCAGATGTGCAGACAATCCAAGAATAACAGGAGGAACTTGAGATTTTCCCCAGACACTGCCATCTGCTCAGGAAATGAGAAAACGCGGAAGTAGAGAAATTAGCCTCCCGTCCCACGACAGTAAGGAATGATGCAGGACTAGCGTCCTCTGTTGTCCAAATGCGTGAATCAGAGAAACGGTAACTAATGTTAAACTTGGAAACAACGCTAAAAATACCGATTATTGACGGACACACGGAGGATTACGTGCTTGTCCATTCGGATGGTATGCATCGTAACAACTACATCACAAATAAACGAGTAACGTAAAACTAGCTCGCTGGCTCAGGGCTGTGGCTGCCAGGCTGAGTTGCCTGAGAGCCCAGGAGGGCGCGCCTCTGGCCGTTCCCTCCGCGCATGTCAGATTTGAAGTGCTTGCACCTTTCAGACTTACCATCTCCTTCACTTCTTCATGTCCTATTTCTCAAGTTCTTTCTAAATCACACTTGCCATCATGTGAATTCTATTTTTGTTTCACTTACAGTTAGTTGTACATCAGCTTCCACAGAACACATCGATGTGGCTTCATCAGCAGAGATCTTTGAAAACAAAGCTTGGGCGGATGTGATAAAGCCCTGAACCCGGGGCTTAGACGAGCCAGATGACAGCCCGAGAGCGCGGCGTGGTGGCGTGGCTCCGGCCTGCTGAGGGCGACCCTGACTCCGGGACCGTGAAGGCTGTGGGGGTGGCAGTCACAGGGCAGTTCCCTGCGCAGAGCTCGGCTGGAAGCGCGTTGCAGGGGGCCGCCCCCCCCCCCAGCCCCACCGGCTCCGCTGTGCTGTTTTTGTTTCTTCAGCAGCGCGTGGTCACCGTGGCGCGCGGGATGGGGACTGTGGTACGGCACATGCCCCAGCCACACCCCCAGGCGCCTGGGCCCCCCCGCAGATGCTCCACATGTCCCATCAGACACCCACAGCGGCACCCACCGCGCTGCTCGCCAGCCTGTAAGCTTGCTTTCCTTCCTGTGTGTGGGCAGCTGGGGTTCAGTGGGGGGGGGGGGCACGGAGTCGCTTTATCGCTCTGACGTCAGCTGTCAACTGGGGGTTTTATTTCACCCAGGTAACTTTATGAGAATGTGTTCAAAACTGAATGTGAAAGATTAAGAAAATAAATTCCACGAATCCTTAAATAATCTTAACAATATGTTCGTATAAAGCATAATACAGAGAGCAATATGTGACCCATAAATATAATGCATAAAATACTGTTGCAATAATTACGGGGCGATATATTTATATGTCACATGACATGTACTGTGACATACAACATATTTTATGCATTGTATTTTAACATGTATATCTCAATCCATTCATCTTACAATGTGTTAAACAACAAACTTAAATATAAATTAAACATTTTTTATTGTTTTGTTTTAGCAGTGAAGGATCCAGGAGTGGAATACCGAGCATGTATCTTAAAGGGATTTCTTTATCTAAACAAAATGACTGCAGGTTCGTGGTGAACCGAAGACATCACAGCTTTTCCAAATGAAGCCTCTTCTGATTCTGTTCTTCACGAGAAAATCGTGAGGTCTGTGTTCCCTCTTACAGAGAGGAGACCTGGGGGACTGTGGCGACTTAGCCGGCGTCACACAGCTCAGAGGGACAGGACTGAGGC
>PVKU01006818.1:0-97087 GCA_004027475.1 Anoura caudifer
TGACACATGGACATGAACTAAAGGGGGGAATGTGGGTGGGAGGGGGTGTGCAGGGTGGAGGGGAATGAAGGGGGGAAAATGGGACAACTGTAATAGCATAATCAGTAAAATATAATTTAAAAAAAAAACCCAGATCTGAGGAAGGGAGGTTCTGGGAACTCCACAGGGCTGCCAGGTCCCAGCACGCACTGGGCTATGTGACAGCCGCCACCATTGCTCATGATGCTCACACCCATCCTCCATATAAGCTCAGGGGTCCCCTCCTGTGAGCAAGGTGGTCTTCATGGGTATGTGATCTGCACAGTCACCCAGTGCCCCAGCTGGGGGTAGGGGAGAAGGGCCCGGTGCTTGCTTCAGTGCTCTACTACTTCCTCCTGCTGTCTGGAAATCTGAACAAGGGTCCTGCATTACCATTTTGCACTGGGCCATACAAATTATGTAGCTGGTGTTGGGAACCTCCCTGCCTGGTTTCAGAAGCTATAACCCTCCCCCCCCCATGCCATGGCTAAGGCTGAGTGAGCAATCTTTGGACCATAAGCCACTAAGTAGACAAGGCTTATCTCCCTAGCAGGAGTGCCGATTCTGCTCCTTTTACTTCATCCATAACTGGCCCCCCAATGCTTGATCGGTTAGCCAATGACAGGTAAGATTCCTCAAGAGGGGAATGACCTAAGACAGGCATGATCACGGGGAGGCCCTAAGGAAGGACTTGGGGGGCTATAGCAAAAGTGGGTGATGGACCCTCGCCCCTTGGCTTTGACATAGCCTGAGTCCTCATAGTGTCTGCGAGAAGTCTCCTAATCTCTTGGCTGCCTTACTTCCCCTGCCTGACTTAAGCCTGAGAGAATGCTGGTGGTGGGTACCTCCCTGTGCTGGAAAGGGCGGGTTCCCCAGGGGATCAGGACTAACAAAGAATATGTAAGATCCTGTGAAACCTACTTTGTTTAGAATGCTCTCAATTGAATAAGGGGCCAAGCAAGAAGTGAGTTTGTTCCTCAAAGTTTTATGGCTCTTTAGCTATCTGACCCTGACTCAAAATAGGCCCTCAGAGTTCTTTGCATGTTATCTATTGTTTGATCCTTACTGCCTGACAATGATTAATGAGCTTTACCTATATTCCTGTGCAAATTAAACCCAATAAAAGCCTGTCAGGGCAAGGGCACAGGGCGCTCTCCCCTTGAGAGAGAAGCCACACCATCCTTTTTCCTTCACAGGACTCAGTAGTCCGTGTGAATGTCTTGTATCTCATCCATAATGCTTCAGACACTGCTGACCAGTGTCCATGTCAAGCCGACCCTGCTTCCATGACATCTTTCTGCTGTCCCCCTCACCCTAAACTGAGTCTGATGCCTCCCCCAGGCTCACACAGCCCCTACGCTCACTCTCTTCCCATTGCTCTACACTGAGGGCCACTCTTCACTTACCTGTCTCCCCACTAGACCCTCAACCCCTGAGGGCTGGGTTAGAGTGTATGTGTGCCCTGCCCTGTACTTAGCACACAGGAGGGGGGTTGAAATGAGTAGCCCAGGTGGGTGAAAGCCTGGCCCAGCTCCCTACCTCGTTCTGGCCAGAGCTGGGCTTTAACCCATTTCTCTTGCTTTGGGGCCAAGACAATCCTCCCTGCCTTCTTGCTCTCCTGACCAGTGGCTAGAGGCCAAAACCAGTCCAAACTAAAACCAAACATAAATTTGTTTTTCTTACTGAGGACCCAAGTGAATATATTTTGTTTTTCCCAAAGGTACTTTACCATTTTCTAGAGAAGTTAAAGCCAAATAACCCAGAACATCAGAGCATCGTCAGCTACCCAGGACTGGTACAGGTGGAGTTGGGGTTAGAACTGAAATCTGATCTCAGCAGGCCTGGAGGTCCTCCTGGGTCATGAAGGACTCAAACTGGATCTCAGGCATGAGAAAGTGACAATGTGGGGTCAGTTCACACTCTTGTGTGTGTGCAGGCATGGGGAGTGGCAAATGCTGTGGCTAAACTTTACAGGAGCAAGGAAAGTAAGGGTTTGACTTATGTCAGTTCTGCCAAATCCACCACACAATCCCCTTACAGCCTTTCATCCATCCATCCATTCATTCATCCATTCATGCACAGCATGTGCTGCCTGTAAGAAAGACTGACAGGTTCCAATCTTTTTGATGCTGAGGTTCCTCCTCTTTGGAACAAATATTAAATATCTATAAATATTATAGGGGAAACACACCATTGGTGCCCTCTTGGCTTCCTGTACTGAACAGAGGTTCCACAGAAACACCCTCTGGGCTTCCACTGTTTTTAATGGCAGCCTTCTCCTTGCTCTGGGACCCAGGCCCAAGTGCAGAAGCTGGGTCAGAGCCTGTGATTATCTGAGTGTGCAACAGTGTCACAAGCACCCTTGTCCCTAAGTGGTCCTTAAGTCAGGGTTGCATTATAGTTTTTCTTATAAGTGAGCTGGGTGACCTTTGGCAAACTGCCTACAGAGCAACCAGCACCAAGGAATAAACAAGAGTCATGTGAGGTAACTATGCTATTTACTTAGCTTTTATTAAGTGCAGGTTCACTTAAGGTAGAACATAAACATACATTAATATTCTACCCACTCTAACAATTTAGGAGGAATATAATACACAGCAATCAATAGGGGATAACGAACCCAAGTCCCAGAGTCTCAGCCAGTGGGTCCAGGAGACAGCACAGTGGGCAAGGCAATCTTAAGGAGCTGGGTCGGCAGCAGGGCAAAATCCTCAGTCCAGCAGGGCAGAGCCTCTGGCAGCCAGGCAGTCATGAGATAGCATGACATGGAGCAGCACCTTGGTATTTGGAGCTTGGCTATCTCGGCAGCAGTGCGAGCTCCCCACTTCTTATGCCCGTGAGGGTCATGTACTCCACCCTTCTAAGTCTCTCCATAAATGTCTTGAGACACTTGATAAGTTGTCAGGGAATTCCCAGGGGCCTTACCCTGGGGTACTTCACCTCTACAGACATATCTGTTCAGGTCATGTGTGCAAATATCTTGAACACTCTACCCTGTCAGGCATGACTTAGGTAGTTTCCTTCTTGAACCAGACTCTGCTGCACATGCTCTAAGCATGGCTGACCTGGCAGCTATCTTGTTTGGCAGGACTGATGCCATTTTATATAGTTCTGCTCCTCACAAACAGGCAACACTGTGTGTACTCTGAACTTCCCCAGCAGGGCCCCCGGCCCCTCTCTTCCTGCTCTGCTGAGTTCCTGTCCAGCAGGTTCTGGGCTCCGATCAATTTCTAGTGGAGCCTAGACCTGCAGCAACCAGGTCTCCTCTGCCTGCCCTGAAGGCCCGAAGGAAAAATGGGCCGCGGCCTCCCAAAAATGCTATAACATCTTCTGGATGCCCAGCTCCGTGCTCAGTTTACCCTCAAGAGTGTGTATCTACCCCAGGAAAGGAAGGGACCTTGTCTGCCTTCCAAAACTCTGGTTTCCATTGTGGGCACCCAAAAAAGAGTTGTGAATGAATGAATGACCACATGCAGGCAGACTCTAACTTTGACAAAGTTTGGGCACAGATGATCAGTGCTTGAGTGGTCAGAGGCAGGAGCAGTCGGGAATATGGGAGGAGCTGAAAATAAAACATTCCTATTCTCTAAATTTAAGAAAGGAAAAGACCTCTGGATCCAAATCCTAAGCCATGTACAAGTCACTATGGATCCATTTTAAACCTGGCCCAAGTAATCACTGACAGAGTCACTTCAGCACCCTGAGAGCCAGCCAGTCAGCTAGTGGTGGCCTCATTCCAGGGACCACTGGGTTGAGAGCCAGCCAGCCAATCAGCAACAGCCTTATTCCCTGCAATTCCACTGCTGAAAGTCAGCCAATTGCTGAATAGCATGCTTTCCATGCCCTATATAACATCAGCTCCTGGACTGCACACATTCTGTGCTTTCTAAGTAGTTTTTTGGATACCTCTCACCCCCCAATAATGAACTCAGCTTCATTGTTTCAGATGCATATCCCAGAGGAGGACTTGCACTCAGAACACATTCTGGTGGCCCCTAAGGGGTGCATGTCATGCTTGCCACCCCCACCCCCAACACACACAAACTAAGGTTGGATCAGGCTCCCTGGGACATTAACTGGAAGTTTGAAGGTATCCTGGCCACTTTTCTAAAATCCTGTCCTCTACTTTCTGCAGTCATGTCTTGAGAACCAGGGAGGGAGGGTATGGCTGAGGAGGGGGTATATGTGTGTAGTATCTCCACAAGGTCTTCTGTGGGGCCCCAGAGGCCAGGGGAAGGGTCATCCTAAGGGTGATCCACCGAGGGGGAGACTCAGTCCCTCCTAGGGCTGGTCTGAGAGAGACACTGAAGGATGGGAATACATCCACATCATCACATCTGATCCTGGAGAATAATCAGGAGATCCCAGGCCATAGAGTAAAGCCCTCTTCCCTGGGACACCCAGTCAGGCCCTTCATGTACAAAGTGTTGGGTGGAATGCAGAAGGTAAGTTAAGGAAGGCTTCCCACTAGAGGTGAGGCTCAGGGGCCCAGAATGTCTCACGAGTTGTGCTCACATGACTTTGGGTCAGGGAAACAAAGAAGATATCACAGATTCCCCCTCTCCATCTTCTCCCAGCCCTGTCCCTCAGTATTCCACAGGCTAAGCCTCTGATGGCGTGGGTCCCAGGCAGGAGATTCTTCTAGAAGAGAAATTCTATAGGCTTCTTAGAAGAGAGGCCTGGATTGGCCTGGAAGGCGGGCTGGTTGGGGTACTTGGATAGCTGGTATAATGAGCAGAACCAGCCTCTGTGAAGATTGCATATTTTCTGCCTGCTTTGCCTCACTCCTCCCCAAAAACACTGTGACAGTGAGAAATTGTAACCCACCTCACCATTCCTTTGATACTGTTTCTGTAAGTGCTGACCCTGACTAATATGTAGCTTATAGATGAACAGCATGTTTGCATTAGAATCCTAGGAACTAATTTAAAAGATACAGATTCTGACCTTCAAGCATCCCAGTTCCAGGAGATTTGCTGACCTTCAACTATGGAGGCAGGATGACTCGAAGTTAGGATGAGGTGAATCCAGGATGGCTAAACCAGGAGGATGCACACCAAATCATCACTTGCCTTAGCCAAATGGACTGTGCTAGTCTGCACGTAGAGAACTTAGCAAACTACTCCCTTGATCTCTTTGTTCTGTTCCCCTCTGCCTCTAATGAGAGGTGGAGATGGGCTTTGAGACATGAGTCCTCCATCTTCCCAGGAGATAGGCTTTGGGATGTGAGCCCCCATCTTCCAGATGGCTGGCATCTGCAAATAAACCACTTTCTTTTACACCAGCATCTGCCTCTGAGTATTGGCTTTTGTAGCAGCAGGCAGCCAGACCTGTGTTCAGTTACAACACCCCTCTCAGCAGCTTCCCTTCCTATCAGAGCCTCAGGCTTCCCTTTGTGCAGTAGATGCAGCAGCCACCCAAGCCCCCTCCCTTCAGTCTGGCTACTAGGGCTCCATCCTTCAGTCTCCCACCCCAGCCCTACTCCTGTGCAAATGTCTGAGAGAGGCTGATTTGCATTACATTTTGCCTGTTTGCCTGGCAGCTTCTCTTTCCTTTAGAGCCAGCAGGGAACTCTTCCTTCTGGCTCCAAGGGGCTCTACTCCCACTTCCAGCTGCACCCCCCCCCCCACACCTGCCTGCTTGAAGTCTAGTTTAGTCAACCCTTCTCCCTGGAGGCTAGGCTGGGAGCACAGTAAGGCCAGCAGTGTGCCTACAGCAAAAAACAATTTAAGGAGACACACACTCTTAGTTGCCAACTGTGTACTTGCAAGAACCTGAGGGTGAGTGCCTTCTTAGTTTTGCTTCCCAGGGGCCCTACTTGCCTTACTCTGCTGATAGTGTTCTGGCCTCTGGGGTCTGAAATCAAATGTCATCTAATATGTCTGTCCCTGAACTGACCTAGACTCCCCCTTTCCCTGGTGCTGAAGCCCCTGAAGGGGAAGCTAGAAGAGGTAAGATGGACTGAGGTGGGTGGGACTGTAAAATCAACCTGAGGATCAAGGATCAGAGGGGAAATCCAAGGAACTGAAAACCATGCTGAAGGAACCACAAACCATGCTGCAGAGGGAACCTAGCAGTCCAGCCTGTGATCACAAATTCTGAGGTGAAACCAGAACCCTGAGCTGAACCTGACCCCACCATGGCCTATTTAGGGAATTACCTTGCCTTTTCCAGAGAGCTCTAAAGGACTCTGGGAAAGGCCAGGCAGAAGTAGGTGGGTTAAACTTCAGCTCCCTGATTCCTATTAGCTGTGAAAACTAGCACTGTTGTGAGACCAGGTTAGAGGAGGCAGTAAAGGGTTCTCTCTGCATGCATGTGGGTGAGGTGGGGTTCAGTGGGTGTGAGTCCCCATCTCCATGCATAGGTCTCAGTACCAGGGTGGGCGACCTTGCCCCCTCAGCTCTGCTCATTCTTCACTTTGCAGACAGCTTTGTAGTGCTTGACCCCTGAGGCTTCAGTCCTACTCCAAAAGCTCATCCCGAGACTGGAACCCACTCTGCCTGAGTCATTGTTTGTGGCCTTGGGAGTGTTTTCTTGAGTCTAGCTGAAGGAGTGTGTACCCCTGTTCACTGGCATCTTCTAGTGTTTGGGGGGGGAGGGGTCTGCATGGCCCTGTAGGCAGGACAGAGGTAAACCAAGGCAGGGTGAGTATCCTCCTATGTTTGGGGAGAGCACAGCCAAAGCTGGTTGTGGGCATATGTGTGTGCATGCGTGTGGGAGGAGATGGTCCTGGATTATTCCAGGCTGGGCCTTCTGCATTCCCTGCCTGTCTGGGAGGCCTGAGCTCAATGGCCAAACACCCCCAGGGCAGCTGGCAGGCAGGGCATTGTTTTCAGGAGGTGTTTTCCCCTTCCATTAGGAAAAGGTAAGAACAACTTAGTTGGCTGTTGGTCCTGAGCCTTGCCTTCCAGAATGTGATCCCAAACTCCTGCCTCCCCTGTCTCTCCTCCTACCTCTTTCAGGGCTCAGGAACTCCCAGGAGGATCTATACCCAATTACCACCTGACGCTTGTCAGACCTCTGATAGTCTGGCCTCTAGGCTTGTGTCCCTCCAGTGACAGGGAGCTTATTTACCTCCAGAGAATATGAGATGATGAAAAACCAGAACTGACTTTGGAGACTGGGGAGGCTGGGAGGACCTGACCATAAGCCAGAACTGGTAGGGCAGACCCCATACCACTGGCCCCATAGCTTTGACGATGGGGGGAAGCAGAATATGGCACCCCAGAATGTGGTTTTTACTTGTTTGTTTTAGAGAGAGGGAAAGGGAGGAAGAGAAACATCAACAGGTTGCCCCTCACATGTGTCCCCACAAGGGATCAAACCTGCAACCTGGGTATGTGCCCTGACTGGGAATCAAACCCCTTGATCTATGGGATAATGCTTAACCAATTGAGCCACACCAGCCAGGGTAGAACCCTGGGTGGAAACCACTTTGGCCTGTGGATTATTTTGAACTGAAGACAGTTGGGGCCCAGCAGACTCAAGAACAGCTTTTAAAATTCCCTTAACTGCCTAAAAGAATTTAGTTAGGGGGCCAGTACCAGGAAGAGAGCTATTGGCAGAGATAACTTCTTATATCAGAAAGACTTATCTGTATGGCAGGGCAAACATTTATTTACCAAACATCTGCTTCTCTTTTCATCTTCCTGTGACTTGTCTTCCTCCCCTCTGAAGTCCCAGGCCCTGACCCCCTTCTCCTTAGCTCAGGATGGTACATAAGCCTCAGCTACCTGACTGTGGGGTTCTCATATTTTTATTGGGCTCCTATAGTACAAAACTTGTTTTTCTCTTGTTAATCTGTGTTAATGTCAATCTAATTACTAGCCAAAACACATAAAAGGGAAGAAAGGAAAAGTTTTCTGCCTCTGCAACAGTATCTGGGGCTGTGCTGGCCAATGGAGTGAGTTCCAGGGAGAGAGGTTCCAGCTCAAAAAGAAGAAAGACCTTCTCTCAGCAGAGCTGGGGGCCAGTGATGTTCTTTTAGGAGCTAATGAGTTTTCTGGCAGTGAGGGAGTGCAAATAGACTAATCCATCGGCAGGGCAGGGCCGTGAGTTTTTGGAAGGGCCCAGAGAGGCCCCAGCTGACCAGACAGGACCCTACTCTGGGAGGATGACCAGGAAGGATATTGCTTCCTCAAATCCTAGCTTGCCTGTCTGACAGAGGGTTAGGAACTGGAGGGATGGGGCAGGGGTCCTGGGCATGGCCCAGATAGCCCACTCTCAGGACAGGCCTCTCATCTGGCCGTCAGCAGTTGGCCCTTGGCTTGCCCTTCCCCCAGCTCTATTTCTATTTCAGCTCCTGTCATCTGACTTCTCATTCTTACAACCAGGTGAAGGCAGGACTGGTATCTACAGTCCCCTCAGACTCTTCTGGGCTGAGCCTCACCTCTGTCTAGTGCCTCTTGGACCGAGGTGAGTAAAGAACCTCCATTTTCAAAGCCCACACCTGCTGCTCAGGTGAGGTTTCTGGGGTCTGACCAACAGACCTTACCCCCCTTGTGCTGCTGGCCTCACCTCCCCCTGGGAGAACTGCTTCACAGCCAGGCTCCAGAAGGGCACAGCCGCTTCGTGCACAGGCACTGAGTGGGAATGGGGTTCTGTGACACTGTACAGTGGAGCTTGTGCATGCCAGAAGAGAACTTCTTGTGTCCTATCCTATAGGTGAGGCCAGTCTGGGTTTAACACAGCAAGGGCCTCTTCATATAAGTTGCAAATCAACCCTGCCTGCCCCAGCCCCTACTCCCTGGCCTCCCTTCCCCTCCAGCCTGACCGACTGGATCTCAGCAGTCACAGGGGCTTGGAGCTTGTCAGGTTCCTGCCCCAGCTTCATCCCCAGGAGAAGTCCCTTCCCTCTAGCAGCCTTAGTTTCCCCACTTGAACCATCTCCAAGAGCTTATCTCAAGTCAACTGTTGGGTTAGGCCAAGGGGTGGAGTGGGGGTGGGGAAGTCTTGAAAGCCAGAGAAAGCAGGAAGCAGTCTCTGCCTTAGGGCTGGTGTCCCAGCAATGTGGCCAGCCACCTTCTGAGTCAAAAGCGACAGGTGATGGGCCTGGGGTGGATGTGAGGTTGGGGACAGGTTGTGCTAATGGCATATGAAGGTCAGGATGGTAGGTATGATATGCAGAGAATTTTAAAACAATAATCAAATAGAATAAAGTCTATCAGCTTTTTATTCTCACCACTTGCTGGCAGTTCTAAACCATGTCAGTGATAAAATACTATTCTCTGAAAAAGCCTTTTATTGGCTAAAGTTCTAAACAATTGCACAATTATTGTTGAATTTTTATGATAAATAAAATAAGCTTCAAATTAGCACCCTTGTATTGCTTATTCATTAGTAAATATCATATTCTACATGAACTTTCATTCAGATAATGCTGTTACACATGTGCAGAGAGAGCCACAGTGTGGGTTTTGTTCATAGTTCCCAACTGTCCCTCTGTGCTCTCAGGGCTACTCCCATCCCTGTCCTTGTGGCATATGTTCCTCTGTTCACACAGCAGGTTCTACATAAGCATGGATAGTGCAGTGATTGTAAAGACAAATGGAACTTGAATACTTCAATTCTGTCACCCCGTGTGACAACTTAGAGGTTTTATTTGTGTTTAAAACTTAAAATAGTTGAATAGCGCAAAATAGGAGGTGTAATATTTTTATTTGATAAATGCAGACTTTATTTCATTACAAAACATTTATTTCATTTCACCAACTCTACAGTGTAGTCATGTAGGAGAGAAGCTTTCCAGATCAGCCTAGCCAACACTCCCCTCCCCCATCCCAGCTTCATTCACTTGTGCATGAGGCTCCCAGTGCAGCTTGCAGTCATGCCATTGCACCACATGAGAGGGGCTGGGGGGCAGTGGTGGACTAATTCCAGCTTAGCCCTGAGCAAGGCTGATAAGGAGCAGAGGCCCCAAGTGCCCCAACCTCAGCCAAGGAGGTCAACCTGGAAGAATGTCTAGAAAACCAACAGCTGTCCTCCAGCCAGGGCCTACATCTTTTGTCCAACCCCACCCTCTCCCCTGTAATGATTGGAGAGGTTCAAAATATACCACTGTGTTATAAGGATTATTTTGAGCTGAAGATATTTGAGAATTAACAGATGCAGGAAGAGGTTTTTGCTGAACTTCCCCTTATCTGCCTAAAAACAGAGCCTCCAAAAAGAATTCAAATGTCATAAATCCTCTCCCTGGGAGTTTCACAACCAGAGAAGTTTGACTCCCTTCACGTGAACCCAGGATAAGAAATCGCCTAAACTGATGTTGTTGCAAACTAACATGTCTCCCATCTATTCTCCTAAGGGCTTATGTATCTTTCCTCAGAGTCATTTGTTTTCCCATCAGTGTCCTTTTCCTCCTTCCCCTATTAAGATGGTATATAATATCTGATAAAGGATAAATATTCAAAATATTTTAAAAACTCATGCAGTACTGGCTGGTGTGGCTCCGTGGATTGAGCGCCGGCCTGAGAATCAAAGCATCACTGGTTGATTCCCAGTCAGAGCAAATGCCTGGGTTGCAGGCCGGGCTCCAGTGCAGGGTGCGTGAGAGGCAATCACACAATGATGTTTCTCTTCCTCTCTTTCTCCTTTCTTTCCCCTGTCTCTAAAAACAAACAAATAAAATCTTTACCAAAAAATGAACAAACAACAAGTGCTGATGATGTAGAGAAAAGGGAGCCCTTGTGTACTGCTGGTGGGAATGCAGACTGGTACAGCCTCTGGAAAACAATGCAACTACCTTATGACCTAGTGATTCCAATTCTGGGAATATATCTGAGAGTATATGAGCCCATAAGTTCATTCTTTAGTAGTCAAGATTTAGAAAAGCCAAAGTGCTCATCAGTGGATGAGTGGGTAAAAAGGCTGTGGGATATTTACACGATAAAACACTACTTGGCTGTAAGAAAGAAGGAAATTTTAGCACTTAGGACAGCATGGATGGACCTAGGGAGTATTCTGCTAAGTAAAGCCAGTCAGAGAAAGACAAATACCATATGATCTCACTTATGTGTAGAATCTAATGAACAAAATAAAAAAACAGAAAAAAAGAGTGTTTACTGTTATGCATGTCAAATTCCTTTGATTATACCTGAGTTTATGCTAATGGGGTGGCTCAGGGTAGAACCCCTAGATAATTTCAGGATGGGACTGGACACCAGAAAGACCAAAGACTTGATTAAAGGGTGGGGATTTTCAGCTCCATCCCCCCAAACCACCCTGACCTCTAGCGATGAGAGTGGAAGACCTGAAAACTGGATTATAAAAACTCATCAACAGTGAGACTCAGAGACCTTCCAAGTTGGTAAGCACATCAAGGTGCTGGGAGGGCAGGACCCTGGGACAGGGAAGCTCTGCGCCCACCCCCAGCCCCACATCTTGATCTATGCATCTCTTACATGAGGTTATTTGTTTGTATTTTGTATGATAAACCAGTAAACATAAGTAAAGTATTTTTCTTAGGTCTGTGTTTCATTCTAGCAAACTACTGAACTTGAGGGAGGGGGTGTGGGAATCCCTGACTGCAGAGTCAGTCCCTCAGAAGTGCGGGTAGTAGCCCAGACACTCCCTTTTTCACAGGTGTCTGCAGTGGGAGCAGTCCTGTGGGACAGAGCCCTTTAACTTGCAGGATCTGACACTAACTCCAGGTAGATTGTGTCAGAACTGAATTAAGTTGTTGGACACCCAGCTGGTGTTGGAAAGTTAGTGTTGGTGTAGAAAACAAACTTCCTCACAGGAATGAATTCTAGAAAGAATTCCTTACTGCAGAGCACAAGAACCCTCAGCTTTCTCAGCAACATGTACAATAAATTTGAAATAAAGGGCAAATCTCTGGCAGGAGGCTCTGAGTATTGCTATGAAGAGCTTTAAGTCAGATATGAGGCAGAATAACATGCATTTGAGGTAGCACTGTAGGCAAGAGAGAGCATCTACACCTGCAAAATGGATCCCCCAGGCATCCACCTACAGTTTCCAGTGCTGTGACTCCTGCCCCAGAGGAACATGTACGTGTGGTTGTGTATTTGGAAATTGTTGTCTAAATGGATAGAAATATTCTATATGAGATCTTTTATATTGAAAATCCTGTTATAAATTTGAATAACTTGGAAATGTTACCTTACCTTATCCTGGGTCCTCTGAAAGAGAGATTGACGCAAGAACTAATGTAGTCCCCATTATTTGTGGTTTCCCTTTCTGCAGCCTAGTTACCCTTGGTCAACCAAGATCTAAAATGTTACATGAAAAAGCCCAGAAATAAATAATTCATGAGTTTTAAATTGCACAGTTCTTATTTCACTTAGCATAATGTCCTCTTGCTCCATCCATGCTGTTGCAAAAGGAGATTTCCTTCTTTTTTCACAACCAAGTAATATTCCACCATGTAAATGTACCACGGCTTTTTTACCCACTCATTTACTAATAGGCACTTGGGCTGCTTTTAAATCTTTGTAATTATAAATAACGCTGCAATGAACATAGGGGTGCATATATTCTTTAAAAACAATATACTGTTTAGAATTTCTTTGGATATATTCCCCAAGTGGAATCATCAGGTCATAAGGCAGCTCCATTTTTTATTTTTTGAGGAAACACCATACTGTTTTCCATAGTGGCTGCACCAATCTGCATTCTCACCAACAGTGCACAAGGGTTCCTTTTTCTTCACTTCCTCCCAACTCTTGTTATGTGTTGATTTATTGACGATAGCCATTATGACATTTGTGAGGTGATATTTCATTGTGGTTTTGTATTTCTCTGATGATTAGTTACGTTAAGCATCTTTTCACATGTCTATTAGCCATCTGTATGTCCTCTTTGGAAAAGTGTCTATTCAGGTCCTTTGCCAATTTTTAAAAATATTTTATTTACTTATTTTTAGAGAGAGGAGAAGGGAGGGAGAAAGAGAGGGAGAGAAACACTGATGTGTGAGAGAAACATTGATTAGTTGCCTTTCGTACATACCCTGGCAATCAGGCATGTGCCCTGACTGGGAATCGAACCATCTACCTTTTGCTTTGCAGTGTGATGCCCAAGCAACTGAGCCACACCATTCAGAGCCTTTGCCCATTTTTTAATTTGATTGTCTGTTTTCTTGGTGCTGAGTTATGTAAGTTTTTTTATAAATTTTGGAAATTAACCATCTATCAGATATATCATTGGCGAATATGTTCTCCCATAGAATGGGCTGCATTTTCATTTTGTTGATGATTTCCTTTGCTGTTCAAGAGCTTTTTAGTTTGATATAGTCCCATTTATTTTTTTTTCTTTTGTTTCCCTTGTCTGAGGAGATATATCAGAAAAAAATATTGCTATGAGAAATGTCTGAGATTTTACTGTCTATGTTTTCTTCTAGGATTTTTATGGGTTTGACTCTAACATTTAAGTCTTTAATCCATTCTGAGTTTATTCTTGTGTATGTTGTAAAAAGGTGGTCTAGTTTCATTGTTTTGCGTGTATCTGCCCAATTTTCCCACCACTGTTTTGAATAGGCTGTCCATACCCCATCATATGTTCTTGCCTCCTCTTGTCAAATATTAATTGACCATATAGGCGTGGGTTTATTTCTGGACTCTCTATTCTGTTTTTATGCCAGTACCGTGCTGTTTTGATCACTGTGGCTATGTGGTATGGTTTGATATCCATGTAGCACAATTCCTCCAACTTTGTTCTTTCTCATGATTGCTGAGGCTATTTGGGGTCTTTTGTGGTTCCATAAAAAATTTTTGAATATTTGGTCCAGTTCTATGAGATATGCCATTGGTGTTTTAATAGGAATTGTGTTGAATCTATAGATTGCTTTGGGTAATATGGAAATTTTAATGATGCTAATTCTTCCTATCCATGAGCATGGTATATGCTTCCATTTGTTTGTATCTTCTTCAGTTTCTTAAGTGTCCTACAATTATGCTAAGTGAAATAAACCAGTTGAAGAAGGAAAAACACCATATGATTTCACTTGTATGTGGAATCTAATGAACAAAATAAACTAACAAACAAAATAGAAACAGACTCACAGATGCAGAGAACACACTGACAGCTGTCAGAGGGAAGGGGAATTGAAAGGCTGGATGAAAAAGGTGAAGGAATTAAGCAGAAAAAGAAAGGAAGGAAGGAAGGGAGGGAGGGAGGGAAGGAGGGAAGGAGGAAAGAAGGAAGACAGAAAGAAAGAAAGGAAAGAAAGGAAAGAGAGAAAGAAAGGAAGAAAGAAAGAAAGAAAGAGAAAGAAAGAAAGAAAGACTGGAAACAGACGCATATCACAGTATGGTGATCACCAGAGGGAAAGGAGGTCAGAGGGTGGAGGAAGGGGAGATAAATGATAATGGAAGGAGACTTGACTTTGGGTGGTGAGTGCATGATGCAGTGTGCAGATGATATGTCATAGAATTGTACACTTGAAACCTGTATGGTTTTATTAACCAAAGTCACCTCAATACATTCAATTTTAAAAAACAGTGCACAGTTCCAAGTAGTGTGATGAAACACATCACGCTGCTCTACACCTCCCAGGATGCAAATCATCCCACATCCACACTGCCTGCCTGCCAGCCACTTAGTAGCCTTCTCTGTGCTCAGGTCGGCTCTTGGGGTACCACAGTGCTGTATTCCAGGCACTCTTATTTACTTAGCAATGGCCCCAGAGCATAAAAATAATGATACTGGCAATTTAGATATGCCACAGAGAAGCCAGGAAGTGCTTCCTTTAAGTGAAAAGGTAAGGACAGTACAGTAAGCTATTTTGAGAGAGAGACCACATCCATACAGCTTTTATTATAGTATATTGTTATTTTATTATTAGTTATTATTGTTAATCTCTTACTGTACCTAATTTATAAACTAAACTTTATCATAGGTATGTGCATATAGGAAAAAAGATAGTATGCTGGTGTGTGGAACTCGGTCGTCTGATTCATTTCTGGGTCCCTAATGCACAGCAGGTGGTGTGAGGGAATGAATTCACCTACTGGGTCTGGGCTGGACCTATGTGGGACTACTCACTTGGTTTCAGGCATCCATTGGAACGTATCCTCTTCAGATAAAGGATGACTGCTGTCCTTTATTTGTGAGGTGCAAGCCCAGGTCAGTGAGGGTGAAGAAAAGGGAAATAAGGCGAGAAAAATAATGTATCATGTGTGCCAGCTACAACTTCAAAAGCCTCAGTGTCACTCTGGGTGGGGGTGTGGCCAGAGGACCACATAGAGGGATGTACCTTGGAGCAGTCCAAGAAGAGAAAAAGTAGGGAGAATTTATCTGCCCAGTGGCTTCCCATCTTCTGTATCCAACTGGCCAAGCTTCACTCCAGGAAATGAACTTGCCCATGCTTTGGGGTTCATCAACCCCAAGGTTTCTGTCCTCAGATGCTATTCTAGCTGCATTCCAAAATGACTTTGAAGCCAATAGAATTAGTGTAATGCATTCAAAGCAGGTCGACACACAATTTCTGCATTTGTGAAAGGAGAAGGCTGGCTGAGGACTCCTACCCCCTGCCCCTCATGGCTCCTGCTCCAGTTCTGACTGTCTCTCAGAGAGGAAGGCTCAGGGGCCCACTGCAGCTCAATCATACTGCCATGGCTGTTGCCTGTGGTCACATCCCCAAAAGCTATTCTCACAGTGCAGCCTAGCCAAGGCCCAATAGGTGAATTCACATTGCCCCATACCGCCTGCTGTACACCAGAGACCCAGAAGTGAATTGGACCCTGTTTTATGCAATTGCTAATAATAGTAATTGCCACCTATTACCATCTTTTATTATAGCACCAGCTTTGTGTCTGACATAAAAACATACACATGCATTTTGTTTAATTCTGACTACAGCCTTGAAGCTGTACATCATTTGACCATTTTACTGATGGAGAAATTGAGTTTGGATATGCTCTGGGACTTGCCTAAGATCACCAGAGTAAGGCAGACCTGGTTTAGACTCAAAACACTGTAGCTGAATTTCTGAGGAAGCCAATTAACAAACATGCTAGAGGGACGTTCATTGTTCCTTAATCAGGCAGGTTTTCTCCATCTTTTACAAAAGTGGTTTGTGGCCAGTGCACCCACATACTCTTCAAGCTAAGGTTCCTGGGCAGCTTCCTGTCTAGATATCTGTGTGCACAAGGGAGTGCTCGCTGGAGCAGAGGCTCCTCCCCTGTCGGTGAGCACAGCCTGCTACTTTGTGGGCTGAGCCTGGGCTCCCACAGTGGGTCATGGTCCGGACAGAGCCCAGGGGAATGGAGAGTGGGGCCCTCCCGTCCTTTGCTCATACTTTATGGCCTCCTCCCTGGTGAGACACCCCTTCAGCAGCTGCCAGAGTATTGGCCACTCCTGAGAAATTAAAACCATTTCACCCTGGCCTGGCCTAGGCCAGGGTGGTGTGACAAATGCCCTCTCCAGATTCTCTTCATCAGGTAAGTAGATGCCTGGGACACCACGGTCATTCCTCTCAAGGAAACAACCATTCTTGATAAGTGGAATTATTGTTTTTTAAGCCAAGAAGCTACTGTTATAAAGTTGCTAAAACTGGGTCAACATTTGGCTTCAATCCCTAGGATAAATATCAGTATGGAGAAAACTTGCAGTTGTAGTTGCTCTGTTAGAGTGATGAATGCAACCTGTTACATGCTGTGCAGCTGGGCAGTGAATTGGGGATTTGAAAATGTTCTCTCTCACTTGTTTAGAAGCAAGAAACATATTTTTAGGTAGTATTTCCTTGGGTTTTTTTTAGAGAGAGAGAAAGGAAGGGAGGGAAACATTGATCGGTTGCCTCTAGCATACCCCCAGCTGGGGACCGGGCCTGCAACCCTGGCATGTGCCCTGACTGGGAATCTGGAATTGAACCAGAAACCTTCTGGTTTGCAGGCCACTGCTCAATCCACTGAGCCACACCAGTCAGGGCTGTGGTATTTTCAAAGAGAGAAAAGTGGCACAATGCAAATATAAACTGAGAGATGATACTGATGATTAGTGATAAATGTTCCATGACAAGGCTCTATTTCATAGCTGTTTAAGAAGTTTTTGTTAAGTTGCAATGCCCTGTAAATGCTTCCCCCAATTTAAATATTTCTCAGGGTGTGGAGGGGAGGGTAGTGCTGTGGAATGAATCTCTTTGACCTTTCCTGCCCCCAGGATCCTCAGGTATCTCTGATATGAAGACTGAAGTTCCTCAGGGAGCATGTTATGGGGCCATTCTTCTCTGGCTTGGATGACACATCTGTCAAGGCCAGCTTCCTGGGTCTGAGAACAGGGTATCCCACAGGGCCCTGTCCTCAGAAGGGCCCTGAGTTTTGTTTAATGCACTGGGATGAATTAGAATTTTATCATTGAACTTGTGACTTATAAGTGAAGTCCAGTGGGCTTGGAGCCTCCTGCTCCCAGTGTGGTCTTGGTCTTACCTCTCTGCTTCCTTGGTACAAGTTCTTGGCTGCCAGCTCCCTCATCTTGTTACATCAGATTCACCTGGCCTCCTCCTCCCCACCCTGCAGACTGTTAAGTCAGATAGATAGCAAACCAAGGCCGAGAGGAGGAGGGAGACATTCTCACCCGCTAACTCAGCAGTCCTGAGACTGGTTGGATAAGATTGCCAGGTGTTCCAACATCACAAGAAACACCAGGTTAGCCCTGGATGAGGGGAGCCCTTGAAGTTCTATGTATCTTTTCCAATATCTGGGAAAGGAAGGCTTTGAAACTGTATTCATCCCAAGGTTTAGAAGGGGAAGAAGAGGGGGTCCACAGCACCCAAAGAAGAAGGCCCATAAAACAACTTTGGTTAATTGCCTGTTTCTGGTCACTATCTGTTTTACAAGGGGGTCCCTAGTGCTTACACAAAGAGCCCATTAATAACTTTGTGTAACTGCCTCAACTTTAATTAACTGCCTCCTGTCACGTATCTGTTTTACAACAAGATAGGCAAGTGTGGTCTGGAGCAAGATAAGAATTCTGAGGTAACAGACCCCACACAGTAGTCACATCCCCCCCAGGGGGGAGCTGGCACCAACTTTACCCACCAATCAATATGCAACGCCCTCACCCCCAACCTGCCAACCATACAAGTATTCAAGACAAAGGGCCTGATGCTCTTGCCACCCCTGTTGTTGCAGCTCTTGCTTTTTGCCATCCAAGCCTATGCCTTTCACCCCCATCTTGGCAAGGCCCGGTCTCTTCCATGAGACTTATCTCTAATAAACCCTGCTTGCATGCTAATAGACTTGCTGATCTGTAATTCTTTACAGCGCTGGCAAGAAGAACAGAGTTTCTCCTGTAACACAACCACTGGCCATCTTTCCCTTGACTAGCAGCAAATGTGGCATGTTCAGTGGGGTAACTTGGACAGAGCAAGCCCCTCTCCCACTCCCATCTGGATGCTGAGCATATCCTGGCTTGGAGATTGGGCCTGCAGGCCTGTGGGAATAGAGTGGCCCCATATGTGCACACCAAGTCTTGGGGCTTGTCCACCCCTGCCCCACCCCTACATGTCAGGTTCTGTACTTGCCCTGAGAGTATTTAGGATCACTTTGCAGGAAGGAGTGTGACATGAAATAAATAAGAAGAGGCACTTTCCCTTTCCACCAAAGACCAAACACTGCATTTCCCAGGTTGGAGCTGAAACACCAAAGATGTCTCACTGGAGCAGAGTGCAGCTGCTCAGGGCAGAGCAGACCTGTCTGGCTCGCTAGCCTGAGAGGAACATGGCCCCAGAGCCACCTCACTCAGTGCTGTTTTCTTGGCTGTGTTGTATCTAATTGAGCTGTTCCACAGCCACGCTGTGTCACCAGTGAACTGTTTTGCACTTCAAGTTTCCTTCTTCATCACACTCCCGTCTAAATAAATAAATCAATAAAACATCATCACAGATTAAAAGAATAATCCAGAATAAAGGAAACAGCTGCCCCCTGCTCTTTGAACAAGGGACCCTGTGATTTCATCTTGCACTGGGCCTGGCCCATTCTGTAGCCAGTCCTGTCTGCAGTGTACTGCTGGAGCCGGCTCCCTGGCTCTCGACTCTGCACTCAGTCACATCATGGCAAAAGCTTGAAAGGGCCACATGGTAATTTTAATGACACAGAAATCAGGCAAATGCTGCAAAATAAGACTTGTTTTTAGGGCTAATTGTTAAACATTTGCCAGCATGTTATTGTGCAGAGTACTCAAAAATACCAGAAGCTTCTTACTCTTGTTATTTTTATTGGCTGAACTGGGCAGGCCCAAACTTCTAGGGGTACAGTGCAGAGCCATGTTAGTGAGGCTAGGGAAGGAAGCAGTTACTAAGTCCCAGGCACTGAACCAAACCACTTCACCATCATTTCATGGATGAGGAAACTAGTTCAAGAGAGGTAATGGGACTCATCCAAGACCACACAGCAGGACATCTGCTGAGCTCATATTTGGACCCACAGTCTTGGCTCTTAGAAGAGGCTCTTTTTTTTTTTTTTTTTTAAATTAAATGTATTGATTTTAGAGAGAGAGGAGCAGGGAGAGAGGGACAGAGAGAAACATCGATCTCTTGTTCCACTTATTTATGCATTCATTGGTTCCTTCTTGTATGTGCCCTGACCTCATCAAACCCAACAACCCTGCCCTATCAGGACGATGCTCTAACCAACTGGGCTACCCAGTCAGGGCAGAAGAGGCTCTTTAGAGCCACATGTCCCTTGTCTCTGCACAGTGCACAGGGTTCTGGACTTCAGGAACAAATTGGGACAATGGGGCTCAGGAGGAGTAGGCAGAGGGTTGGGGTTGGGGGGAACTGGAGGAAAGAACCCAGAAGCTCCAACCCTGTACTTTTGTCTCCTTCCTGGATCTTCACAACCTGAGGTAGAAGGGTGGAAAATGGGCAGCAGGACAGCACATTCCAGCAGCCACTGACTAAATCAGAAGCACAAATATTTGCTAAGCCCAGGGGTATCCCAGACATGCCTACAGGGTTGTGGGGAGCAGTGCATAGGGTCTCTTCCTCTGGGGCCAGGGAATCAGGGGAAAGAGAAGCCCCTCCAAGAGGTTTCCCCTGAGACCAGTCTCTTTGTCACATTTATATATGAGCCTCACACACTCAAGATGTGAAGCCCAGTCACAAAGCACCTTCTCAGTTATAAACAGAACAGGGAGCTGACCCCGTTGTACACATGAGGAAACTGAGCCCCGCAGAGAAAAAGAACATGCCCAAGGACTGGGAAATGGGAGCCTGAGGTAGAGGCAGGACCAAAAGGCTTAGTCTCAACATCAACAGTACTTGATCCTGCATCTGGTCTATTTATTTATTTATTGCGAAAGGGGAAGGGACGGAGAAAGAGGGAGGGAAACATCACAAGCCCCCAACCAGGGACCTGGCCATCAAGCCAGCTTTCAGTTCGAAGGCCAGCACTCAATCCACTTAGCCACACTAGCCAGAGTCATCTTCTATTGGCCAGACCTGCTGTACCCTCACTTCTTACAGCTTCCCCAGGCTGTTGTCTCCCCAAGGCACCCTCCCATCTTTTTACCTCCCAGCTCAGGCAGCCCTCCCCACCCCACACCCTCTCCAAATCTAGACCCTCCAGCCTTGCCTAGCTCAGACCTGACCTGCTCTTTCTCACAGGGCTCTTGCCCTCTCAGGAGTGAAAGTATGAGAGACTACAAAGCAGGGGTTTGAGTCCTAATTCTGTCACCCAGGGTGACCTGGGGCTACCATGATCTCTGTTGGTCTCAGATCCCTTATCTGGACTCAGCTCAACTGCCTCACCAGGGTACTGAGAGTCTAGAAGAAAAAACTCTGACATTGGCCTCAGGGCACAGCATTGTCCCAACCCTGTGCTCCATTCAGACCAGTTGTCATCCCGCCACACACTGTCTTGACTTCTGCCTCTCCCCTGGAGTTGGGAGGCCTGTGTCTGGCCTGAGGGCTCAGCTAGGGTGAGCATAGGCCTCCCGCTCTCCTCCACTGGATCCCATGAGAGGCCTGGATGGGCTGACGGGATGCAGTTTAGAGGTCACCTTGAGTCCCGGCCCCCAGGCAATTTTGCTCTTCAACCCTCTAGAGCACAGGTGGCAAGCATAAGGCCCTTGGCCGAGTCTGGCCCTCTACCTTGTTTTATCTGCCTGGCACCTTGTTTCTACCCCACCGCAGGGCCCAGCTCCTTGCCTGTTGTTAAGGAGTAGTTACATTTACACAGTCCTAAAATTACATTTGGCCCTTTGAAGGCAACCATGGAGGCTGATGTGGCCCCCAGGGGGGAAATGAGTTTAAACGGTATTTTGAGTTGCTTTGGGGGCCCAAGTCCCTTCGGACTCACCCCTTGGCACTGCCACTACTTCGGGTCATAAAACATCTGTGGTTGAAAAATGACCAGTACCGGCGGCGCCTAGCCACCCCCAGAGGGCTTCTAACCCTCGGATCCTGGGAACCCTGTCAGCGGCCCAGAGGGAGAGGTGGGAGGCTCAGCGGGCGGGGCACGACCAGGAAGGGGGCGGCTGGGCCTCCACCTCTATCATCTTACCTCTATGGTAAACAGGCGGGGGCTCTGGGGGCTTCTCCTGCAAGCCGGGTGCCAAATTACATCAGGGTTGCCAGGAGCTTCCAGCCCCGGTGGCCAGGTCCCCGCGGTCTTCACCTGATGCGATGGCCAAGGAGCAGAGGCTGGCCAGGCACCTTCCTCCCCAGTCCGCTTGGACAGGAAGGTCTCCAAGATTGCTCCGGAGGCCTCTGGGACTTGGTTGGAATCGGTTCGATAGAGAGTGGGAGCCGTACAGCGGCCAAGCAGGAAAGGCCCCTCCCAACCGGGGGAGGAGAGATCGCCCAGAGCCCGGACTGGGTGGCAGAGGTGGGCTGGAAGTTGGACCAGGGCTTTTCTATTCTGGAGGAGGGGTGGTGAGTGCTCGCAAAGGTTGTCCCCAAAACGCTGACTCTCCCTCCCAAGGCCTCAAAGAAGACACAGCCTTGCAGAGCAAGGAGGACTTTGTAGTGTGCGAGCAGCCCCTCTCCCTACGCACTGCGGGACACCGGCGCTCTGGGTGAAATGAAACAGTTCCTACCTGCCTCCGCCCTGCCCCAGAGGGTTGGAAAAGGTATTGAGATGCACAGCCAGGAGGGCGATTTCCACTTAAGATGACAGCTTCCACCTCACGGCTTGCTTGAAGGAGGCTGGGCACCTTGCGCTTGAGAGACCCTCAGAGTGCAGGCCAACGCTGGTCAGAGAGGCAGCAGAGGGGTGCTTGCTGGGACCTCCAGGGCTGTGCCGCCCTGCGACTCCGCGATCTGGTGATTCTGCACCTGCGCAATCCAATACAGTAGCCACTGTTGGGCACTCGAAATGTGGTGTGAGGACATCCTCCGAATGCTGGAGTTGGCATAAAGATTATTTTAAGATGGAGACATTTGAGATTTAACAAATGCAGAGAAAAGACTCCTGGGAGCTTTCTTTATCTGACAAAAGGCAGCAACTCCTAGGAAATGAGCCTGCCATGAATGCCGTCTCCAGGGGAGTTTTAATGCTTGAAGAAGATGAAAGACCATTCCTCCTTTATAGACAAACATTATCACAAGCCGTATCTTAAGTCTGTGCATCCAACAGGCATTTGTCTTCCTAAAGAAATCTATTTGTTTTCCTCATAGAAGCCATTTCTTTCCCCTCCCTTTTCCTAATTTAGGAATGTAAGCCTCTAACTTTAATCATTAAATGGGCCAGTTACTTCCTTTGTTGGTTCTTGTATACATATGAAATACACTTTTTTTTCCTCCTGTTAATCCGTCTTTTGTCAGTTTAATTCACAGGCCCCAGTAACTGAATCTAAAAGGAAAAGTTCCTTTTTCCTCCCCTAGAGTGGCTAGTCTTTGTTGGTATGTGCAAGAAGCATACAATACACATACAATTTCAAAGACTTGAAATGAAAGATAATAACTTCATATTTGATTACATGTGAAATAATATTTTAAATGGTCAAATGAAGTATATTACTACAATTAATTTTACTTGTTTTGTGTCTAAAATTTTTTATATATATTTTATTGATTATGCTATCACAGTTGTCCCATTCTTTTCTCCCCTTTATTCCCTTCCACCCTGTATCCTGCTCCAACCAACATCTCCCCCCTTAGTTCATATCTATGGGTCGTACATATGAATTCTTTGGCTCCTCCATTTCCCATACTATTCTAAACCCTTCTGTCTATTTTGTACCTACCATTTATGCTTCTTATTCCCTGTACTTTTTCCCCCATTCTCTCCCTTCCTCATCCCCGCTAATAACCCTCCATGTGATCTCAATTTCTGTGATCCTATTCCTGTTCTAGTTGTTTGCTTAGTTAGTTTGTTTTTTAGGTTTGGTTGTTGACATTTTAGTGTTCGTATTTTTTATTATCTTTTGTTTAGATAGTCCCTTTAACATTTCATGTAATAAGGACTTGATGATGATGAACTCCTTTAACTTGACCTTCTCTAAAGGGTAGCATTTTATTTGCCCTTCTACTTGAAATGAAAGCTTTGCTGGATAGAGCAATCTTGGATGTAGGTCCTTGCCTTTCATGACTTGGAATACTTCTTTCCAGCCCCTTCTTGCCTCTAAGATCTCTTTTGAGAAATCAGCGAATAGCTTTATGGGCACTCCTTTGTAGATAACTGTCTCCTTTTTTCTTGTTGCTTTTAAGATTCTCTCCTTATCTTTAATCTTGAGTAATGTAATTATGATGTGTTGTGATGTGTTTCCTCCTTGGGTCCAAGTTCTTTGGGACTCTCTGGGCTTCCTGGACTTCCTGGAAGTCTCTCTCCTTTGCCAGATTGGGGAAGTTCTCCTTCATTATGTTTTCAAATGAGTTTTCAATTACTTGCTCTTCTTCTTCTCCTTCTGGCACCCCTATGATTTGGTTGTTGGAATGTTTAAAGTTGTCCCAGAGGTTCGTAAGCCTCTCCTCACTTACTTGAATTGTTGTTTCTTCATTCTGTTCTGGTTGAATGTTTATTTCTTCCTTCTGGTCCAAACCATTGATTTGAGTCCCAGTTTCCTCCCCATCTCTGTTGGTTCCCTGTACATTTTCCTTTATTTCACTTTACATAGCCTTCACTTCTTCCTCTATTTTGCAACCATACTCAACCATTTCTATGAGCAGTGTGATTACCAGTGTTTTGAACTCTGCATCTGATAGGTTGGCTATCTCTCTATCTCTTGGTTGTATTTTTTCTGGAGTTTTGATGTGTTCTTTCATTTGGGCCTTTTTTTTTTTTTTTGTCTCCCAGGGCCTGTTACATAGTAAGGGGCGGAGCCTTAGGTATTCCCTAGGGTGAGGCAACTGACATCACTGCATTGTGTTGCTGTGTGTGGGGGAGGGGTCAGAGAGGGAACAGTGCTGCTTGCTCAGCTCTAGGCTGGCTTTCAGTCACTTCTTCCACCACCCACAAGGGAATTGGGTCCTTCTGGTGCTGATTCCCAGGTAGGTGGCTTTTTGTACATTCTAGGACCCTGTGAGTCTCTCCAGGGAACTCTCCTGTGAGGCTGGGGGTTTCTCCCACCACACACAACCCCCATAAGTTTTTTCAGTCAGGGGTTTTGAGTCTTTAGTTTCCCGCACTTGAACCCTACCTGGGTTGCAAAGTCTGTGCCCCAGTTGTTCCTCCTGGTTCATCTGCATGAGAATGTGGGACCACTTGCTCCACCAGCCACCACCTTGCCTGAGTCCTCTCCACCTTGGCTGTCCATCTCCGTGCCTCCTGCTAGTCTGGATGAATATTTCTTCTTTAACTCCTTGGTTGTCAGACTTTGATTTTTCTGGCAGTTCTTGTTATTTTTTGTTTTTAAACTTGTTGTTGTCCTTTCAGTTGTGTGAGGAGGCAAATTGTATCTACCTACACCTCCATCTTAGCCAGAAGTCTTGTGTCTACTAAAAAATTTTTAAAAATTAAAATAGAAACATATGGTAGCCCTGGCCATAGAATATCATCCTGATATGCTTAGGTTGCAGGTTCAATCTCTGGTCAGGGCACATACAAGAAGCATCCAATGAATGTATCAATAAGTGGAACAACAAGTCAATGTTTTTCTCTCTTGCTCTTTCTAAAAATCAATAAATTGAAACAAAAAGTTTAAAGCAGCAAAGGATTTAGCAATTTTGTCTGTGGGAATTATTTTTCTTTTGTAATAAACTAATGAAAAATAAAAAATAAAAGTAAATAAAATAAAAAATAAAATGTGTCTGGTATTATATTTCTATTGGATAGAACTACTAAATGTCAGGTGACCTTGTATCTTTGGCTTTGTTTCTACCAGGCAACATCAACACAGCTTTATTAACTGAATGCTCTGTGCCAGGTCCTGAGCAGCTTGGCCACTTGGGGGTGGAGAAGGAGGAAGCACTGTGCCAGCCCTTGGGAAGCTGCCTAACCCCTCTTGGCTTCCAGCTCAGCCTGGCTGAGTTCTCTTGCAGTCCTGCTTCCCCTCCTCCACAGGACACTCAGGCCAGCAGAAGGCTGGGCAGGGGGTTCTGGAGCTTCCTATGGCTCTGGACACTCAACTCGCTCATCCTCTGCCACCTCCCATTCCCTAGGATCTGCTTAATTAAAAGATGCTCCTGAAAATCATTCAGGGATACAGGCTGGAGTCTGGTAAAGAAAGCTATCCCAACTCAAAATTAAACCAAATAAAACAACAAAAATCTTCTGCAACTGGTATTTCTGATTAACTGAGCCCATACCTGGCAATTTGGAAAGATGGTCCTGGTTGGTATGATGCAGATTTAACTCACACAGCTGATACAAAGGTGACATAGTTAAACAACTATATCTAACATTCCTTTTCCTTCTCTTATATAAACTTGCTCATAATAATATCTAACACTCTTACTATGCTTACTGTATGCCAGACACTGTACTAGCAGCTTACATCAATTCATTCCATTTCACATGAATTCAATTGGATTTCAGGCACAACAATAACAACCCTATGAGGTAAGTACTACTACTATCCATTGTCCATGGGTGAGAAAACAGAGGCACAGCAAGGTTAAGTAAACTTGCTCAAGGTCACACAACTAGAAAGGAGCAAAACTGGGAATGAAACCAGATAACCTGGCTTTAGTGTTTATGCTCCAAATCACTTCATTACACAGCTTCACCCAAAATTCTGAAAGAAGCTATTGTGTTGTTTTCCTTGACAGGTTCCTTTGCTAACCAGCTTATGATTAACCTGTGACATGTGCTCACAACTAAAATATGTCTGAGATTGGCTTTAACAGATTAAAAATGGTGAGGTGAGAATATGACCAAACACATGGGGAGAAGAAAAAAACTCCCAGAAGAATACATTTTCCCATCATTCTTTGTCCATTTCTCTATGTGGGTGGGCAAGGGGGCACATCTATGAGTAGGTACAGCTTGTTAAAAAATAAACTGCTGCTGAAGATTGTTGTGGCCTGGGTTGATAGGTGCCTGGGAGGGCTCAGAAATTTGGACATACATCTGGTCTGCCGGGATGGGGTGGAGGGCAAAATTGCTACAAATGTGAATGGAAAACAAGCATTTCAGATGGGGGTGGGGGCTGGAATCCAAGAAGAAGAGTGAGGTATGGCAGGACAGGAAACAGCTGATGGCCAGCGTTTAATTTTGTTCATTGTTTGTGCTGAGCTGGAATAATGTTCTTCTTCATCCTGACCTTAGGCCACAACCTAACAACAACACTGCTTTGTACCAGTCAGCTGAGGGGCTAAAGGGCTGGGGATTAAGGAGGTGAGGAGTGGGTTTCTAGCTTGGGAAGGAGTGGGCCTGGAGGCCATGGGCACAGGGCAAACTACTGGGTGGGAAATCTGCTTGGAGAAACATAAGTCACTCAGCCATCCTCAGAGTTACTGGTGGAGGGCATGGTCAGTGGGTTCCTGCCAGCTGCAGGTTAGGGAATGCACAAGGTATCCAGCCAAAATGGCATCTAGTTCCTGAAATCCAGCACTTGCTCTGCTCACAAGTCAGGCTCCCTGTGGTGCCTCTTCCAGTCCACGTGGGCTGGCAGCAGCAGTGCATGGAACCTCTGCTGAAAGCTGAAGATTTGAGGCCCTTTTGAAACTGGAACAGTTGGCATTAATGCTGCGTATCACTACCAGAACCAATAAGTAGAGGCAAGGATTGAATCTTTATGGGCACTTCCTTCAGATGGCAGTGATCTGAGAAGACCAACGGTGGGTTATGTGCTCCAAAAACTGTCTTAACATCTCATTCCACACCAATCTTTTTATAAGGAGAAGAAGAGGGTGAGAGGTTTGGAAAAAGGTTAATCAGATAAGAGTTGTAGTCCAGCTGTTATTTTCCTGGTATTTCTTTATCTATTGATCAACAATTCCTTATCTGCGTCATAGAATGTTCCCTCCCTGGAACACTCTGGCTCAGATACCATCTCAATCCCTTGCAGACCCCCTGGGGCACAAAGGTTGAATTGCTTATTGACCTCCTGGAGTCCTATAGGTCATGTATTCCAGTTCCGGGAACAACAGACTTCCACATGCATTAATCACTTAAGCTTATCAACTATAACTGAAACTAAAATCTTTAACTTTGGAGTTCCCCTATCCCCCTGAGCATCAGCTACTTGGGTCCCACCCATAGTGTAGGCCTGGGTGGCTGCTCCAGATCTTCCTGAGTTGGAGAGAGCCCCACTGGGCCTCTGCAGGACTCATCCTGATCCTGATGCAGACTCTGCAAATGTGTCCAGTAGATGGGACCTCAAAGAGAAGGAGCTGGGGCCAACAATTGGGGTCCCAAGTGACACAATATGAACAATAGAGCACCTGAGTTTGCTAATAAGGGTTTATTTTAAAAGAAGTTAGAGCAGCCCTGGCTGGTGTGGCTCAGTGGATTGAGTGTCACCTGTGAACTGAAAGGTTGCCAGTTTGATTCCCAGTCAGGGCACATGCCTGGGTTGTAGGCCAGGTCCCCAGTTAGGGGCGTGAGAGGCAACCAATCAATATATCTCTTGCATGTGGATGTTTCTCTTCCTCTCTTTCTCCCTCCCTTCCTCTCTCTAAAAATAAATAAAATCTTTTTAAAAAAAAGAAGTTAGAGCAGACTCAAGGGTTCGTGTGTTTGTTTACCTATTCATTCCTATTGTTTATGAAACAGGGTGCAGCCCAGAGAGGGCCCCCAAAGAGGGATTTGGAGTGGGATCCAGAACTCAAGGTGTCCAGGAAATATTAAGATGTCCTCACCCTTTCCCCTGACAGGTGTGAGTTGGGGGAAGGGACACATGGAGCAGGAACATGCAGAGCTGTTTTGTACAGCAGCAACAGCTTTGCAGCTAACCTCTGGCATGGTCATTTAACATATCTATAACCTTTAACTGGTTTCATTGGTATGTTGAATAGCTGCGGCTATGCTTTGAGGCAGGGGGATAGAAGTGACTTCTACCCAAGTTGTAACTGGGGGGCAGGTCCCCCTGGTTACAGCACCTGCATGAGAGCTTGGAAAAGACTGGCTCCATGACATGGGGACCACACCTGCCCAGACTCACAATGGCAGTCCAGGAAACTTGGAATAATACAGGAATGCTGGCAAGTGTAACTGATTGAAGGAGGAGTTGGAAATGGGGGTGTAGAGGAAGATTGGCAAGGGGATTTAAACCTAGATATGGCAGCCTTGAGAGGAGAACCATAGAAGCAGGGCTTTGCCTAGAAAAAGGGTGCAAGGACTTTTGTTGGTGGGCCATGAGAAGGTGCCACATGGCTTTGGATTAATTGGAGATCCTGCCTGGACAGCAACACAGCTGATGGTGCCGAGGGCCTGAATCACAGACATCTACTTCTTTTCCTGAGATATGGCACCCCAGATTAGGGCAGAGGGAAAAGGAAGCACTGTGGGCGTCTGTGGGTATCCTAAAGGACTTTGATACTTTAATGAAGACATTAAGTCACTACTTTAAGTCTGTATAGCATTAAATAAACATTTCCTTTCCTTTTCACAAATCTCTGGCATTGAGAAATGTCTTTCTTGTGGCGGCAGACTAGCAAACCTAGTGGGGGGTCATTTCAGTAATAGTATGTTGTACCCCCCTTGGCCCTGTTCTGTAGCATTTATACTGATATGTACACCCAATATATTGGTTTCTAATTTAGCCTCATGACATACTATTGACTTAAAAATGTCTAAACCTATAGAGAATTTTTATAAGAGTTTATGTGAGCCCTGGCTGGTGTAGCTCAGTGGATTGAGCGTGGGCCTGTGAACCAAAGGATCGAGGTTCGATTCCCAGTTCAGGGCGCATGCCTGGGTTGCAGGTCAGTTCCCAGCAGGGGACACACGAGAGGCAACCATACATCGATATTTCTCTCCCTCTCTCCTTCACTTTCCCTCTAAAGATAAATAAATAAAATCTTAAAAAAAAAAAGAGTTTATGTGAGCCAAGCTGATGACATGCTGGGAAGCAAGATCTCAAATACTCAGGTGAATGACAGTTTTGCAGTTCTTTTTATACATTTGGAATTAAGGAGAGAATGTAAGGAATATTACATGAAGGGGAGAGAAAGCAAGGTGAGGGGAAATCTCTGTGATCAGGGTACAAGACAGTTAACAAGATCATGTGCTTTCCTGAGGGTGGATACATCACTGAGAGGTCTGAAAAAGAGGATTACTGCTCACATTTCAGAGGCATTTTAACCTAGATGCAGGGGAACAATGGACAGGCTTGCTTAAGGCAAAGATAAATCTTTTTATAGGTGTGGAGTGTGACTATTCCTGTGACCTGCCCAGTTAGGAATTTATGATTGGATCACCCTATGAAGTTACTTTCATAGAACCTTTTTACATCCACACTGGAAAATGCAAATAGGCCATACTTCTTGAGAAATAAAGAGGTCTGTTTATGAACAGAAGGCAGGAACTATGGTCAAGTGGGCCCCAGGGAGCTGGGCTGGTCTTTCATGTACAAGCCCCAGTCCACTTCTTAGGTTCACCAGCATCGCTTACCACCTCCCACAGCCCTATAGATGGCTGAGCAGTGGGCACAGTTTTCCTAGTTTGTAAAATGCTTTCACAAACCCTTTGCCCTCAAGGGCTTCATGCTGCTCCTCCTAGAAACAAATAGGGACCACGGCCACAGGCAAGGCCCAGGCTGTGGTCAGCACACAGCCCCCTCTGTGTGGGTCACAGGAAGCCCCTGTGGACTTCTGGAGGGTGCCACTCAGAGACAGGGATTGACTCTTTATGGGCGCTTTATTCAGATGGCCAGCGATCTGAGAAGATGGTGGGTTCATACCCTAACAGACCATCTTGTCTTTTCTTTCCAGGCCAAGGTTTTTATAGTAGGAAATAAACAACGTGTGGTGAGGGGTTTTGAATTCTGGAAAAAGTTAATTGGATTAAAAAAACTTCAGCATTCTTGCCCTGGGCATGGTCTTAAACTGTGTCCTGGGTGGTGGTCATCTCACCCTGGAGCACAATGGCTCAGATATCATCTTGAATGGCTTGCAGTCCTCCTGAGGAACAAAGGTGGAACTGCTTATGGTCTCCTGGAGTCAGGGTGGGTCATACCTTCAGTTCCTGGAACAAAAGCTTTTACATGTATTGATTACTAAGCGTATTAGCTATTATTTAAACTAAAATTTTCCAATTCTTAAGTCCCCTATCAGAAGGACTTCCTTGCCCTCCGGCATTGAGCCTTTGGAGGGAGGAAAGACTGGGGAGGTGGTTTTGGCTTCCTGGCATTCCCACCTTGACTCACAGGATTTCTCTTTCAGAGTAGGGAAAACAGACTTCAATCCTATACTTTCTCGAGGTTTCAAGAGCTTCTGAGGAAGGAGGAGGAACACAGACTCCGTGGATGCATACTGCCTCTCAGGGCCCTTCAAGTGTGTTGGAACACTGGGCACTTAACGCTTACCATGAACTTGGGCCAGGATCACCATCCCTCAATCAAGGAGTCTGGAGCTCACAGAAGTAAAGGGCCTTGCCCTTAGTGGCAAGTTGGGATTTGGGCCTGGACTAAGTGTCTGATGCCTTTTTTTTCCACCAGAGCATCCTAAGAAGGCAGTGCTTATCTCAAGGAAGGAGGCATTAGCAGGGGATTTGTTGCCACGACAGTGAGGCAGCAGTGGGACTATTCTGAACTGAGCTGGAGACTCACCCGGGAAGCAGGCCCTGCCCCCACCGAGCCTCTCCCCAGCTGCAGGCTGTTTGCTTTTCTTGCAGCTGCAGCTTCAGTTCCGTGACTAACCACATTCCCAGGTTGCCTCAGTCTGTGGGCCTTGGCTGGGGGGCAGGCTGACTTCCTGTCCGTCTGGGTCCCCTGTGCCTTCATACTAGTTACCCAGGACTGACATGCTCTCCTTCTCCCCAAGCCTGAGCAGGCCTTGGTGGGGCCCACACTCCCATTAAGACCTCTCCCTGAGCCAGTGCAGCTCTGAGTTGTGGGGAAGACAGGTTGGCAAGAGGTGGCTTCCCTTGATGCTCACTTCCTGCCCCATGGCCTGGGTGCCACTGCCTCCTGTCTCCCACCCCCCTAGCACTATTGCTCACCCCATACCCAGCCTCCTGTAACCTGGGGCTGTTAATAATCATTGTTCTGTTAAAGGTGGACAAAATGAGCCTCGTCAGGGAATGAGTTGGCCTGCCCCTTACCCCAGAGCCACTCCATTGCTGTGGTTCCACACACTCTTTGACAGTTGTCTCTTGTCTTTTGCAAGAGGTCACCTCTGTCCCCACTTTGCCACAGGCTGCCCCCATCCCCTCTCCCCACTCAGCTCCCTGATCTGACCCCAAAATTTTTGCTTCTTTCCCTAGGGTACCTTGGGGACTTGGCTGTCCTCCTACCCTTCCCCTTGCCCTGCCCATATCCCTGATATCCCAGCCAGCCAGGAGTTCCCAGATAAGCAGAGCTGCTAAGGAGGTATGTGTGGGTGCTCATACATGGTCCTGGTGATTGTTAGGAGAAGCCCAGTCCTGAGTGGGGCTCCTCTGTCTCCCAGTCCCTGAGGGATTTGTCAGTTGGTACTACTGCCCTATGCTCGAAAACCCATATCAACGTATGCTGAGGGGCACCTGTGGGTATAGGAGCCTTGCGCCTAGCCCCTTGGCCTGCCTGGACTTGCCCAGCCCTAGGCCATGAAGTCATGGAGACCACCTGAAACCCCTTCCCAGGGGCGCTGTGCAAAGGCAGGTTACGAGGTGCTAATTACCCAGCTAACTGGAGCCAAATGAGTTACAGATGGCCTGGTTGACAGGCGGTAGGGACTGCATGAGGGGAGGGGGCTGCTGGCAGAGAGTCCAGAGCAGGCAGTGGTTGTTCATAAACAGTGGATTTACTAGGGCTGACCAGCTGCCTTCACAAGCATCCTGAGTGGCAGCATGTGACATGCACAGTCCTGTTTGGGCCCAGAGGCATGCCCACCCCCTGGTGAGCCCGTGCCCATGTCATTTCCTCACCCACTGGCTCAGTGCTGCTGCCGCAGGAAGCTCAGCAGACTCAGTGCCCACAGACTCCATGCCCTGTGCCCCTTTGACCCCTGCAGAGGCAAAAATGGCCTAAGGAGTGCAAGTTGCTGATGAAGCATGTCACATTTTTTATAACATTAAAGTTAGGAAGTGTTCCATACCAGAGGAAACCAAGAACAGAAAGAAGGCTGTCATTTTTTGTTTCAGTGTGGACAAAACGTGCATCATAGTAGAAGGCAAAGAGATCTTGGCTGGAGACATAGGTGTAATCATAACCAATTCCTTCAAGCATTTTGGGAATGCTTCCTGAGAAAGATTGTTGCTATGCTTTATATGATGCAAGCTTTGAAACCAAGGAATTCAGAAAAATGAAATGATCTATGTGATCTCCCAGGATGCAATAAAAAATAAATTTCAAAGCATAAAACATGAATGTCAAGCAAATGGGGCAGAAGATCTCAATTGGGTTTATATTGCTAAAAAGCTAGATAGGGCCTTAATTGTAGCTTTTGAAGGATGCCCTGCATAAATTATCATTCAGTGCCACAAATCAAAACCTTCCATGTTTAATGTTACCCTTTAGCTATATAAATAAAGCAAATCTGTTTAGGCCAGGGTCTCACTGAGGTGGAGCTATCTTGTCATCTATTAGAGCAAACTAAACATTCAATAAAAATGTGCAAACAGCCTAAATAAATATAAAGTCTAAAGTTTTTTTTTTAATTAAAAATATGTTTATTGATTTTAGAGGAGAGGAAGGAAGAAAGAGAGAGAGAAACATCAACTGGTTCACTCCCATATGCTCCAACCAGGGATGGAACCCACAACCTAGGTATGTGCCCTGACCAGGAATCGAACCCTCAACCTTTGTGTGTGTGTGTGTGTGTGTGTGTGTGTGTGTGTGTGTGTGACTACGCTCCAACCAACTGAGCCACACCAGCCAGGGCTGTCTAAAAATCTAAAGTTTTATTGATGTAAAATTAAATTCTTATTCCCCAACTGTCTGTTTTGATGAGTTGGCTTGTAAAGATTTTGCTAAGCTCATGATTTTTATTTATTTTTTTAGAGAGAGGGGAAGGGAGGGAGAAAGAGAGAGAGAGAAACATCCATGTGAGAGAAAATCATCGACTGGTTGCCTCTCCTATGTGCCCAGGCAGAGGATCGAACCAGCAAACCAAGCATGTGCCCTGACCAGGAATCATTCGACCTTTCGCTTTGCAGGATGACATCCAACCGAGTTCATGATTTTTAGTAATGCAGTTCAGAAAACAGTACAAGGTCATATGAAGAGAATTACTATATTTTTGTTAACCTCAGCAATTACTTTATTTCTTTAGCTTAGAAAACTGGTCATAATCTGGTAATAATTTTTGCCCAAATTCTTTATTCTCTCTCGAGCTAAACTGAACAATGGAAAATAATTCTCACAACATGCACTAATACTATCATACTAACTACAGTAAGATTCAGCCTGGCAGTCTTTTCATTCCGCCACATGTGTGATGGAGACTGTCCCAGAATGGTGAGCCCTCATAGTCAGCACTGACCTCACACAGCACTGCTCCCAGCACACAGTTGCTGGACAGGAAATAGCTCCCCGCACCTGTGGTGAGCTCTCCACTCACTAGTTGGGAGACTGTTCTGAGAGTGACCTTGCATTTGAGGAATCATGACGTGTCCTCAGGAGAATATGCAATGTCTTGTAAGAACTAATTATAATGCAAATTAGGGCTTCACTGTAATACCCTTTGTTAATGAAAATGATAAAACTGTATATTGATAAGCTGGGACACTTGTGATAGCTTTAACTGTGTCTTCTTCAGAAATTAGTTGCTTCTGGCTTGATAGGGTGTGGAGGAACATGACGTATATGTTTGCCTTGGGGCCTGGAATAGCTTCTTAATTTCCTGGAGCAGTTTGTCAACTCTATGTGAAATGGGAAGCAGGTGTGACAAATGATGACACCCATAGAAAGCTGCTACCTGATGACACCTGGAAGTGACTGCCTTTAACATCACTGGCATGCACACTTTGAACAATAAAGAGATGTACATACAGTTGAACTTAGAAGTAGTTGAATTGGCTTTTGTAATACAGGAAGAATTTTTAACTTAAAAAAAAAAAGCATTCTGGCCTCCTCCACACCTTCGCCCTGGCCCTGGCCCAAAAGGTCTTGTGCTCTGAGATCACACTTGTTGGGAGGGCTCACTGAGTGCTTGGCAGGCAGAGTGCTCTGCCCTGGGGGAGTACCAAGGAGGAGAAAGGCCTGCTGCTATGTCCTGGGGCCCCTAGGCCTGCTGCAGGCCAGGTAAACATGAGTTGGGTGCCATTGGAGACAGCCTGTGAGAACAGGGGTGATGTCGCTGAGCTGGGTCATCGTGGAGGGGTCTGGGGCTCACCCCATTCCAGCCCTATTCAGGCCCTTGGCCTGGACCCTGTCCTTCTGAGAACAGGCCTGTGTGACCTCCCAACGGGGCTGCAGAGCCCAGGAAGATGGACCTGTGCTGTGTGATGATAGAGGTCTCACAGACAGGGGTGAGACTGACACCCAGACAGAGGGCAGCAGAGTTAGTGAGTTCCACTTTGCTGCAGCCAGAAAGGAAACAGGTAGCACCCTCTTCCTTCCTCCATATTGCCCTCTTCACAGCCAACTCTGGAGCTAGGGGAGAATTTGGTCACCTACGGCCAGATCCCAGGCCTCAGCAAGGTAGAGTGTGGCTGTCACTCTTATTGGCCCACCCCAACTCTAGCCCTATTGGCTACCTGTGGCTTCTGGACACACTCTGTACTCTCTCTGGTCTCTAGGTTTTTATTTAGGCTGCCACCCTACTAAGCATCTTTGCCCCTTTCTGACTAGTTAGGTCCTCTCCACTCTGCAGGCTTTGGTTCCATCTGCATCCCAGACTGCTTCGTGACCTTCTGCCTGACCTCCTCCTATAGCACCCACAGCCTCTGTTCCTGCTCCTCCTCATGGGGCCCAGGACCCAGATCCAGGTCATTAGGAGAGAAAGCTGGGAGGCTAAACACCTCGCTTGATCGAATGCTTGTCCCCACTCTCCTTCCCAGAACACTCTCGGAACTAGATGAGCTTATGGCATGAAAAACCTTTGGTAGTAACCCTGGTTTAATAACGTGATAATAATTGCTCCAATTTCATGAGTCCCTACTTCTGAGCCAGGCCGTGTGCTAGATACTTTTCACAGCAACCCTCCAGGGCCAGAGTTTTTATTATCTCTACTGAAAAGTAGAGATGGAGGCTCAGAGAAGCCAAGCAACTAATCCAAAGTTACACAGCCATTTAGCCACAATCTGGGGACTCCCAAGTCACTACTCTCACAATTTGAGGAGAGTTATCATTATTTTTGTACCAACCTGTTTCCTTTCCCTGTTGTCCCTCCCTCCTTGCCTGTTATCCTCTGCCTGGTGAGCTTGCATCATTACTAGGGCCCAGGGGTCCAATTAGGGGCTCTCCCCAAGGGAAATGACTGAGGCAATCGTGATCCCAAGAGGGTGTCACTGCACCAAAGTTTTAATTAGCTATCATTGCTCTTCCAGAAACTCCGGCCTGCCCATGGCTGTGCCAGCCCCAGGATGGCTTTGTGGCAGGCAGCAAGACCGATATCCAACCCAGCAGCACAGCCCAAGATGCCCCAGCATGGGAGGGAGGTATGCCTGGGCCCCTGCCCACCACAGCTCCCTGGGTTCACCTCAGCATTTTCTCATTTAATCCATTAAATGCATTGAATAAATTAAATACATTAATATTTGTAAAGTACTGAAAACAGTGCCTAGTAAAGGCTATATGATTGTTAAATTAAAAAAATCATCAAGTCAGCAGAGATAAGGAACAAGGGGCAGGGCTGATGCATGAGGCTATTCTTGAACATGAAGACAGCATGTTTCTTGGTCATCTGGCAGTGAGGGTGGCCCATGTGTGGGCTGTCAGCACTGTGAAATTTGCAGTCGTGCCCCCTTGCCATGTGGGAAGCTTGAGGCTGAGTACACAGCAGGGCTTGGAGGAAGTAAATGGCGGGTATGGAGAGGCTGTGCCAGGTGCTGCACTTTTTCTCCCCTAAATTTTATTGATTGAGAGAGAGAGAGAGATATTTGTTTCCCACTTATTTTTGCAGTCATTGGTTGATTCTTTTATGTGCCCTGACTGGATATCCAACTCATAGCCTTGGCTTATTGGGAGGATGCTCTAACCAACTGAGCTTTTTTTAAAAAAAAAAATTTAATTTGTTTATTTTTCTTTCCTTTTTTAAATTCATTTTTCTATTTACCAAGCACCTTCTATACTGTACACTGCCTTACAGGACAGGGATCACCATCCCATTCTGTAGGAGAGGCAACCCAGGCCTAGACAGGTGACCAGCATGTCCAGGACCACATGAACATTGATAAGCAAAGCAGGATTTAGACCCAAAGCCTAAGCCCTGTGCACTGCAAACCTGACTTCTCCTGGTCTGCACCTCAAGCCACAGGGTGGCAGTCAGTAAGGCATCAGAGCCACAGCCCAGCCCCTAACAAGGACAAAGTGTCCCTCTCTGCTACCACTCAGCCTCCCAGAAGCCTGAGGGTTCTGGGTGTGGGTGTTTGTGGGAGGGCCCTGGAGACCCCTTTCCTGGGCAGGGCTATGAGTCTAAGCTGAGATAATGACAAGAAGGATCTGAGGCAGTGCCTCTCACCCCTCCTGGGAGCATGAGGCTTCTCTCTGCCCTGACCCTGGCCTCAGCTGGCCTGGCTGCACACCTCCCCCTCATCAGCAGCTGCTGTGCCAGCCCAAGCCAGAGCTGAGCCCTCTGATGCCATGCTCAGTAATCAGCTCTAAGTGTTGGAAACCACAGTGGGCTGCTTCTGGGCCAGCAGCAACCCCCTGGCCCAGACCCCACTATCCAACTGGCCTTAGGAAGGCTTCCATGGACAGTCTACCCTATCTACCCATAGGAGGAGGAGAGGGTGCTCCAGAATTGGTGGAAGAGGCCTGGACAGGGTCAGGAGGAGCTGGATTTGCAGCTCCCTCCAAACATTTGAACTGGGGAACTGGGTGAAGGTAATTCCTAACGGAGGCCAAAGGCCAACCGAAGCAAGACAGATACAAGGCAGGAGTCAGGATTGTGGGTACAGGCTGCTCAGGCCCAAACTCCCATCCTGGCAATAGCTGTGCTGCTGGCCCAGGGCACAAAGGCTGGGGGAGGAGGCCCCAGAGAGAGGCCCTGGATGGGGAAAGGACAAGAGATGATGAGGGAGGCTGACCTAAGTCCAGGCTTGGGGTAGAGGAAGCAGCCTGCTGCAACACTGAGTGGAAAATGCATCAGCCTCTCCCCTTTTCATAGGGGCTTCTCCTCTTCTTCTTGCCCACAAGCCCAGCCCCAGGTTGGGAAGCCCCAAGAATGGGTTTGCAGGCAGCATGAGGCATGCAGGTGGAGCTTAGCCAGGTGTTCTTCTATCCTAGGTTGGGGGAAGGGAGGAGATGGGGAGGGAGAGGCAGTGTCAGAACAAGAAGGAAGCCTGTGTAAAGGCTGGACAGGCCTTTAGGAGACCATGGCTGCCCCTGTCTAGGCCTCAGTTCTCCCACGTTGAAATGGGGGCTGGCAACAGGATGTTACTGGTCTGAGTTTTGGTGCTGTGGGTCCTGAGAGGCTGAAAGGGTGAGTGCAGGGTCTGTTGGGAGCTTTGGGAAGCAGAGGCTCCTTTCACGTACTCATCACTGGGTCTGGGGAGGGTTTTCTGCCTTTCTTTTCTTTCTGTTGTGCAGAGTCATCCTTCACCATGAACCCTGCACTCCATAACCACAGCCTGACTCAGCCTTGGGCTGGACCCTGGGGTCTCAGCTGTCAGACAGACCCAGGTTCTGCCTCGGAGGAGGTCCCTCCACAGTCTGGCAGGGAGCCAGGCTTCTAATCAGATAATTTTAGCACGGAGATGAGTTCCGCAATGCTATGAGGCCTCAGAAGATATGACTAAATGCATTCTGGCCCTCTGGAAGACTCTCTGGAGGGAGGGGCCTAAGCTGAATCTTGAAGGCCAAAGGAAGTTAGCAAAGAAAGAGCTGGACAAACATATTCCAAAGCATAGAGGTGCAACCCAGCTTTGGCTGGCTCTGGGGACTGCAGTGTCAATAGGGAGAGAAGCAGAAGCCACAGTGGGGTACTGAGGAGCCCTGGGAGGCTCCAACCTGGGGGTGGGGTGACAGGGTCACATAGGGACACTGGAAAGACCTCTCTGGAGAGAGGGAGGGAATGTTTCCTATTGCTCCCAGTACCAAGCCATACCTCTCAGTGGCTAGGCTCTTGGCACAGGCAGAATGGGGACCCTCTCTTGACTCAAGGCCCAACCCCTATTCCTCAGGCTTCTGCAGCAGCCCTATTCCCACACGGGCACATACCACGCTAGAGTGCCCTGGGCTGACTTCCATCTGCCTCTCTTACTGTGCTGGGAAACAGCAGCTGGGGCCTACTCACTGCCAGCATAAAGCCTGGGGGTCCTCAATATTTGGTGGGAGGAAAGATGGGAAGGACAGGCAACTCATACTTGCTGTTAATTTATTAAAGAGCTCCCCCCTTCCTTGTAGTTAGATCCCCAAATTATTGCATAGGGTTTTTTTTTTCTTCTTTTCTAGCCAGTAGGCTGGCAGGCACCATCCTCCAGGGAGGCCCATCTCCCTCTCTCTGCCTTTGGGACCCCACTCTGAGAGACTGATTTCCTCTGGAGTAGAGGTGGGGGGCTCTGCACTCTATTCTCTGCTCACTATAACAAGACAACAGGTTATTGTGTCCCAGCCTTCCCTCCGGAGGGAAGGTGTGATTTGCCAGCACACCTTTGGAAGTGGCTCACCTCACTCCAATCAGATCCCATGACCCTGACCCACCCCTGGTCCTATCTAACCCACATGCTCTGTGTCCATACTGCTGGCCTCTGGTAAGGCTCAGCCCTCAGGCTCTGTGTGCTTTGATAGCAGCGGGTTCCTGACCACCAGCTGTACCTGAGCTTCTCTTGGAAGGGTTTGCAGGGAATCCAAGCTGCTCCACTTCTTGGTTATGTGGGCCAGATGCTTCACCCCTCCTCTTTTGAGCTACCACTGGTTGAGGGCTTACTATAAAGAAAGCTGTGAACTTACTGGATCCACACAAGCTCTGGGACATGTTCTAATCATGAGAAGTCTAAACTGAGAGGTCAAGGGGCTTGCCTAAGTTCACACAGCTCAGTGTCAAACCTCAGTTTACGTGTTTCAAACACCTGCCACATATGGTTGTACAAATTAATCAACAGTGTTATCAAGTGACTGGCACAGGGCCATGCTCCAGATAGGAGCTCCCTGCCTTGCCCATCCAACAACACTGAGCTGTTCCTCTGTTGGGAGGAAGTTGAAGGGAGAGAGGCTGTAAAAGCAGTCCAGGGGCCTTCATGGGGGAGGCAATGTCTACAACTGGGTCTGAAAGGATTGGGGAGAGCATCGCTGTGTGTCTTGGGGAAAAGCGCCACACCTCCGTTTCTCTGTCTGTAGGGTACGTGCTGGTGCCACATCTCCTTGGTCTGAGATGGGAAGGAGCTCTTCCAGGGAAGGAAAGTTTTGTAAATAGCAGGTGTGGCCACATTAAGAAGCTGCGGTTTGGGGAGCTGACCTTTCACCTTGCCTTCCCAGGAAGCCAGGAACAGTAATCTGTGTCTGGGGTGGGGTGGAAGAGGAACGTGTGCCTGTGGAGCCTGTGCGTACCTGGTACGGTGTGTGTGAGTGTGAGACCTCCTTCCCAGACTCCTCTAAGCTACTCTTCTTTGTTAACTCTGTCCAGGAAGCCCACGTAAGGACAGACTGTTCCTTCCAACCTCAATACATTTCTCCTCTCTTACACCACAGCCTAATAAACACATGGGGGCTTCCAGGACAGTCACATTGTATTGATTATTTCCTGTCATCAAACAAAGGCTTGATAGTCACCTCTCTCCATAGGTTCTGCACACAACCAAGGTCAGGGCATTCAGAAAGTGACAGTCAGCTGACACTCCACAGAGCTTTTTACAGTTTATAAGCAATTTCCACACTGATTTTGTTTGACACTCACCTTAGCTAATGAGGCAGATCTCACGGTTTTCATTTTGCAGATTAGGAAACTGAGGCTCAGAGTTACAAAATGGCTGCCAAGTCCCCCACCCTGTGTCCTTTCTTTTATATTCCAGTGTGCTTAAGTGATGCTGAAAAGGAATGGACAAGACACTGATTAAGTAAAACTGCTGACTTTGTGAGAGTCCTGAATTAAGATAGGACTCAGTGGGGTGAGTCTTATCAGATTCATCCTGGCCTCAGTGGGTCTCACTCAGGCTCAGAGAGATTGGAGAGAACACCCGGCCACCTGAGCACAAAACCTGAGAGTCCTAGGCCTAAGAGTTGAGAACACTGCCCTCCTTCCACCCCCGAAACAGCAAGGCAAAGGTGGGGCAAGCAGTGGTGTGCTGGAGGAGCGGGAAGGGAGGGTGGAGTTGGTGAGGGGCAAGAGTAGGGAAGAACAAACAGCTGTGACCGGAGGCTTGGTTGTGATTACTAGCTGTCAGCACATAGATGCACTTTCTTGATGCTGAGGTGTGACCATGGGAAAGCCCCAGCTGTCTCTGAGTCTCCACTCCCCAGATCTCTCCAGACTAGTCCTAAAGGTCCCTCCAGCTCTCAACTAAGTGATACCCTCTCCTCTCCTCCCAGCTGACCTTCACTGCCTCTTCCTATTCCTATCTGTAGTGTCCAGCCCATCCTCCTCACCTCCAACTGCTCCAACACCTTCCTGATTCTTGGAACCTGGGGCCTCAGGCCTGCACAGTCTTCTGACCCAGGCAGCCCTGACCTCTGGGACCTAAGCAGATGGCCTGGAAAGTTTTGCCCCATGAACTTGCTCTCTGACCTTTGGCATGTACGCCCCTCCTCCACTGTACACACCTGTCGCCAGTTCTTAGGCAGCCCAGGAACTGAGCAGGTTTCTTCAGAGAAGACAGCAGCACCAAGGGGCTTCTCATCCCAAATCAGGTGGCCCAGAGAGTTGGGTTTGGGGACAGCCCTTCCACCCCTCCAGCCTCTCTCTTGGCAATATACTATTCCTGGCTGGAAATACTCACCCCACCCCATCTCTCAGGCTACACAGGCTCAGGCCTGTCTTATGGAGGGAGATGTGCTGAAAAAGTTCAGTTCCCTTAGCACCCCCTACCTTGTACCCTCATTCCTGGCTCACTACAGGAATAGGAAAATCACCCCTTCCTCAAACAGGTGTGGTGTTCTAACAAGAGTTGAGATACATCTGTCTGGAATTTGTCTTCACTGGCAGCACTGAGACTAAGGAGCCCTTCTCCAGCTCCCTAAAGCCATTGGTACTGGCCAAGGGAGCCAGAGGACCTACTGTGTGCCAGATATTTTAATACAACCTCTTCTAAGGCTTACAACAAACCCAGTATGACATAATTTCAGTTTTACCAAAATTATGGAAACTGAAGCTCAACAAGGTCAAGGCGCATGCACAGGGCAGGGCCACGTAGCTAGAAAGTGACAAGGAACAAATAATCTAACGAAGTGGCTGAATGAAGGCGTATGTTGGGCACGACCAGCACTCGTTAGTAGAGTGTGGTGGGTACAGACAGTGCACCGTGCCCACAGTCAGGTCCTCGGAGGGTTGGCCCACACAGGCCCTCCACATCCTGGGCCCAGGGGAGCGCAGGCTCCTAGAAGCGCAGCCCGGCTCTGCCCCAACCAAGCTGGCCGCCCCGCCCCCGCCCCGCCCCCAGCCCTCCCCGACCCGGACAGCAGACAGCGCCCGGCGGCGGCGCGAACAGTAGCGAGGAGGTTGGCTCGGAGCTCACCGCGATTTCCCCCACAGGGCCCAGCGGGACAAGGACCCACGGCTGCTGCAGCGTTGGAGGATGCGGCCGGGGCTCCGGGCAGCAGCGGCGGGCCGCTTGACGCGCTGCAGGTAGGAGCTCGGCCGCTCGGCCGATCTGGAAACTTGGGCCGAGTTTGCTGGAGGCGCGTGGGGAAGGGGTGGGCGGTGCTTCCCTAGGGCGCCCCTACCGGCGGGTCGGAGGAATGGAGAGCGCGGGGTCTGAGCCAAGGGTGGTGTGGCTCCTGGCTGCTACCATCCCCTAGCCGAAGGGCTGCAGGTCCCGGGCCGCGTCATTGCCCCCACTCTCCCTGGACTTCGAGGCTCCCAGGACCGGCAGTGCTGTGGAGCTCCGGCGGGGCCCTGGCGCGGAGCTGGAGAGGAGGAGCGGGGGGGGGGGGGGGGGGGGGGGGGGGGGGGGGGGGGGGGGGGGGGGGGGGGGGGGGGGGGGGGGCGGGCGGCGAGCCCTCGGGCCTCCCGCGGGCCCTGGCTCTTGTGGACTGTCCGGGCGGAGCTGTGTGAGGGGCGGGGGGATACTGGGCCTGGGGGGCAGAGGGCGCTGAGGCTCCGTGGGACCATGGACGCGCCCTGCTGGGACGGGATAGCCCTGCGGTTTCCTCGCTACAGCTTGACTCACCCTCTGGCCGCAGCCCAGACTGGCGGGATCGTCCCGAGGCGGTGGCTGCCCGGATTTTGTGGCCGGGCCGCCCTCTGCTCCGGATCTGCCGCCAGTCTTCGGGTGTCTGTCGGTGGGGCTGGATGCGCGGGCCTGCGTGCGTGCACACGTGTGCCGGGACCCGAGCGAGGGGAGAACGCAGTTCTGGAGGGGAGTGTGTGCAGATGTGGGCTATGCACGTACTTGCAGACTTTGCCTGCGTAGCGGCCCCCTGTATATCGGCCTGCTGGGGTGCACGTGTGCCCCAGTGCCGCAGGGCAGGGCATGGGGGACATCCGGAAGCCCCAAAGCCAGGCTGCTGAGGGCCCCAAGTACCAGAGTTACGGGCAAGGCAGATAGGGGAAAGTGGGTGAAGGCCAATCCCGCGACCCTTGTCCCTCCACTGTAGCCTAGGCTGCCCAGGTTCGGTTCTAGGGATAGCAGTGTCCCAGAACCTCAGCTGGGGGAAGTGTGAGAAAACGGAGAGGGGGCCCAATTTCAGTCTTTTGAGAGACCAGATGCTGGCCACAGCTGGGCAGGATTACTCTCTTCCTGGTCTTTCCCGACGTCCATCCAGCCATCCAGAGACCGCCCTCCCCACCCCCCGCCCCCCAGAGGTGGAAGAGGGAATTGGGCCACGGATCTGTTTGTCTCCTAGCTTAGGACCCGGATGGCACAGCGCTGGTTGGCTCTTCCGGACCCTGCCCTGGGCCTTGCTTGAGATTCATCCTCCTAGCCGAGTTCCAGCCTCAGCCAACAAACATTGTGATGGCCCAAAGCAGTTGTTTGCCAACTCAGTATGTGTGTGTCAGGAAAGGAGGCTCCTGTCTTGAGTGAAGAGGGGCCTCACTTGAAGGAGCAGGCCTCCATCTCCTACTGATAGGAAGGTCACCTCCATACACTTCATAGTCCTCTGATGGCTCTCTGGAGACTCCTCTCTCCTAAAGGCTCCTGAGGGTCCCAGGGGTGACCTCCCCTCTCTAGGCTGGGTCCCTGGGGGTGTCTCAGGAAGTCTCTAGGGCAAAGATACACGGTGGGCAGAGCCCAGGAGAGAAGGACTCCTGAGACTGGGAAGTGGGTATGAAGGAGGCCCCAGGGAATATTTGGGGGAGATGAGCCTGAGCCAGCACTTACTTATTTACTGCAGAGCTCCTGAGGGCAGGGTGGGGCTCAGCACCCCACAACCATACAACCCCTTTTAAAGGGAGAGACAGAAACAACAGTTTGTTGTTCTGCTTATATTTGCATTTATTGGTTGATTCTTGTATGTACCCTGATTGGAAATCAAACCCACAACCTTGGCATATCAGGATGATGCTCTAACCAACTAACTGAGCTACCTGGCCAGGGCCATACAACCCTTTCTTGTGAAGCTGCATTCTCCTGGGATAGGCCACTGCTGTTGATACTGTGGTCCTGATTCCCCCTCCTGTCTTCTCTGAAACATCCCTTCTCTAGGCTGGCCTGAGGTGTAGTTTCTGGCTAGGAGATGAGCCAACTTTCTGCGAGTTCTACCTGGCTTCCTTGGGATAGGAGTGGGCACTGGCCCCCATACTACCTTTGGCTTTTCCTCCCCCAAAATACGCTGGTCTAACACTGAGCCTGTGATTGTCATTGACTACCAGCCAGAAGGGAGAGGGGCTGTTTTTGGCTTCTCGGTAATAGAAACCTGTGACACCTGGCTCATGGCCTAATCAGGGCAAGATGATTTATTGAGCTAATTTATTTTTTTCTAAGCCACCTGAGGGTTTCAGGGAACATGGTGCTGGGGGAGGTAGAGGGAGGTCAGTCTCATGACCCCTCATAGGTCATTGAGTGCCTGCTGCCTTGAGGAAACCCATACTTGACCTCTGTGGGCCTGGGTTCCAGTCTTTGCTCGACTTTGCTTCTGGACCTTAGTCGTTCTCTGGCACTCAGTTTTAACATCATTACAAAGTGGGTAGTTGCAAACTAGCACTCTCCAGGCTCTGGAGGCTCCCTGCCTGGACATTCACATCCTTCCACCTCCCCACCGGCTTTTCTTGGTGCTCCCACCATGTGCCTGGGAACAGCCAACTGCTCCTTAAGGACTGGGAGGGACGCAGGCTTTCCTTCCCTAAGTTTTGGGATCTTCCTGCTGGTGCCGTAGCGCCATCTGCAGGAAAGCCTTGGTTCTCCTGTTGGGGGTGGGGCTAGGGTGGGAGGGGGTGTAGCTTGTACAAAGCAATGCACCTGGCCTGGGGGGACCACCCTTCGGAAATAAACCCAGTATCTGTTTTGCTCTGGGCCTAGGGACCTGGGTTCCAGGCCTGGCTCTGCCATTTTTAAATAAGCCTGGCAGGTCAGATCTTGTGTGGAACATAAGTGACTCCAGCTTAAAGGTAATCTGCCATCTTCACATCTGGGTGAAACCCGACCCTTGACCCCTCCCCTCCCCTCCCTCCAGGTCAGCTCTGGAATATGCACAGAGTTCTTAGGCTAGTCACAGGGTTTTCATTAGTTCTGTTTCCAGGGCAAGTCCCCCTCAATGTTACCTATTTCTAAACTTGCTCTGGCACCAGAGCCCCCTGGCACCTGATCCCTTTGATCACCCACATATTCTCACTGCTTAGGAGATATAAGCACATGGTCTGGGGGGGTGGAAGGTGCCGGGACCCATTTTGTCTTGCTGCTGTCCAGGACTGTGTTTCTGTACAGAAGTTCCCTATTAAATTCATTAACTGACAAGCTAGACTTGTCTGCCTCGTTCTTTCGTCTCTGCTCCTCTAGTGAATTGGGGCTGCTTTGCATGTATAGCCGTCTTCCAAAACAGATCCAAAGAGTGTCACGGGCCCTGACTGGTGTGGCTCAGTTGGTTGGGCATTGTCCTACAAACCAAAAGGTCGCCGGTTTGATTCCCAGTCAGGGCACATGCATAGGTTGTGGGCTCCATCCCCAGTTGAGGTGCTTGCAGAAGGCAAGCAGTCAATGTTTCGCTCCCTCTCTTTCTCCCTCCCTTCCTCTATAAAATAAAAATAAAAATAATAAAATAGAAAATCTTTAAAAAAATAAATAGAATGTCACAGGAAACCTGAATTTGTAGACAATGCCCCATTGCACATCTTGGCTGCAGTGGGCATCTAGCGTTCACTCTGGGACCTTGGACTAAGAGCTTGTCATGGGAGGTCAGAGCCTGCCTCTCATGCTGTATCTTTTCATCAGTTACTTGGGGTTGAATGGGTCTTATATGTATATGGGGAGTGGGGAGTAGCCAACAAAGTGATCCTCAGACTGAAGTGTCCTCAAAGTCTGAAAGCCCAAGGAGGTTGTCTGGGGAGTCACGGGGAGGAAAGTGGAACAGAGGGGCTCCTGGAGTGGAGGCGGGGGAATATGTGTAGGGCTGCTGCACTACAATTCATTAACAAAGGGTTCTTCAGCTTAAAATATGAAGCTGGGAGCTTCTGCATTATATCATGCATTCATTCATTTATTCACAGAATCTTTATTGAGTATCTTCTAAGTGCCAAGTTCTTAGGTGTAGCAGTGAGCCAGCGAGAGCAGCCACCCCTTGTTGCTTACCAGTAGCCTGTTCTTCTGATGACCTATGTCTGTCTCCCTCTCTGTGCCAGGTCAGCAGTCGAGTAGCTGGGGCTCCGGAGGGATTGCAGCCTTTTCACAGCAATGGCGGAGAAACGGCCACAGGGCTCCCTGGGGCCCGTGCTGTACGGCAAGCTGCCCCGTCTAGAGGCCGAATCTGGACCCCAGCACAGCTTGGCTCCCTCTGCTGCCAACCAGGACCCCTGCAACTACAAGGGTGCCTACTTCTGTCCCATGGAGAGTGCTGCCAAAGCAGGGTCAGAGCGGTTGGCATCCTGGACCCGGTACCCACCTTTGTACCCTGCCAGCATGGCAGGACCCCCACTTCGGGAAGACAACCTATTGGCCAGCTGTCTACTCTATCGCCCATCAGCAGGAAGCTCTGAGAAGGTGCAGGACTCTGGCCCTGGTGAGCTGCTGCCCTTCAGTCCCCAGGCTCATTCCTACCCCCCACTGGCGGCACCCAAACCCGTCTATCGCAGCCCTCTGTGTTATGGGCTCTCGGCTTGCCTGGGGGAAGGGGCAGGGAAGAGGTCATTGGATGTTGATTGGACACTGATGGCTGGGCCCCTGTTACCCCCAGCCGACACACCTTGTTCTATGACCCTGGCTCCTGGCAAGGGTCAGTCCCTGGATGGCACCTTCTTGCGTGGAGTGTCAGTTGGGGGATCTGGCAAAGACTCCTCAGGGAGCTTCTCCCAGTGCCAGGCGTTCCTGGACAAGTATCAGACCATCCACAGCACAGGCTTCCTGGCCGCCAAGTATGCAGGTCCTTATTCTGGGGACCCCAAGCAGTCATTGTCTGAGGGACCCCCCAGTCCTTGGACCCAGGTGGCCCAACCCTTGGGACCAGCCTACCAGGACACAGTGCCCTCCCACTACCCACTCCCCCCGCCTCCACAGGCTCTGTCCTGCCCTCCAGCCTGTCACCACCCAGAGAAGCAGAGCAGCTACAGCTCGGTGGCCCCGCTACAGCCTCTGGGAGCCCACAAGGGAGCTAGTTACCTGGCTGGTGGGCTGAATAGCCCCTACCTGAGGCACCAGACAGCCCAGACACCCTGCATGCCCCCAGTGGGGCTGGATACTTATTCCTATCCCTCTGTCCCCCTCCCAACACCCTCATCAGGCCTTAAGATAGAACCACTTCTTGCTCCACGGTGCCCACTTGACTTTGCCCCCCAGCCTCTAGGCTTTCCTTATGCACGCGATGACCTTGTTCTCTATGGAGCATCGCCAGGGCTCAGAGGGACACCACCTTCCCAGAACAGTGTTCAGGCTGTGCCACAGCCCAGTGCCGTCCAGCAAGTGTGCCAGCCCATGAGTGCCAGTCAGCCATGCCCAGAGCCTGTGACTGAAGTGCAGGAAACTCAAGAGACCATGTGGCTGCCAAGCTGCAGGAAAGAACAGCTCCAGCCCCAGCTCAAAGAGCACCCTAGGGTACCCATTGTCATTGGAGACAGTCCAGTTGCCCGTACCCCACCAGCACTCCCATCCTGTGCCCAGGAGCACCAGTCTCTTCTAGAGAGCCAGGGCACGCTGTCCCCTGGCTCTCCACCCATGCCCATTATCGACAATGTTTTCAGCCTGGCCCCCTACCGAGACTATCTAGATGTTCAGACCCCAGAGGCCTCATCTGAGCCTGACCTGGCCCCAGCCCCCAAGGACAGCCATGACCAAGACTCCAGGGAGACTCCACCTGCCTGGGAGGCCCCTTTGAGGGTGCACTGCTCACTTAGGGAGGATGTGGCACTGGACTTGAGTGTGAAGAAACCTGTGGCAGAGACTCCTGTCAAGGTCCCCGGTCCTGCGGTGCACTCTAAGCTCCCTGTAGCTGTGGGTGTGCTGGGCATGGGGAGCACAGTCTCAGAGCTGCCTGGGTTGCCAGTGACCACAGAGGCCACCCCAAAGACCAACTTCCACAGCTCTGTGGCCTTCATGTTTCGAAAATTCAAGATCCTCCGGCCGGCACCCTTGCCTGCAGCCGTGGACCCACCCGTGCCTACCTCGGTCCCTGCCTCTGACCAGCCTGCACCCACCTCTACATCCATGCCCATTGGACTACAGATTCTCACCCGGCCCTTGCCTGTGGCCTGCTTTGACCTGGCACTGCCCAGTTCTCCAGCTGTATCTGTGGCTGCCCCAGCCCCTACTGTGGCTCCATCACCTGCTCCGGCCCAGGCTCCAGCTCCAGCTTCTACCCCTGTCACAGTGGACTCCCCAGAGCAATACTTTGCAGGGCTGCATGAGTCCCTGTGTGATGCCATCTCAGGCTCAGTGGCCCACTCCCCACCTGAGAAACTGCGTGAATGGCTGGAGACGGCCGGGCCGTGGGGCCAGGCAGCGTGGCAGGACGGACAGGCTGTACAGGGGCTACTGGGCAGGCTGCTGTCCCAGCTGCAGCGCTTCGTGTGCACACAGCAGTGCCCCTTCCCCCACGTTGTGCGGGCTGGTGCCATCTTTGTGCCCATCCACCTGGTGAAGGAGCGGCTCTTCCCAAGGCTGCCGCCTGCTTCTGTGGACCACGTGCTGCAGGAGCATCGGGTGGAGCTGCGACCCACCACACTGTCAGAGGAGCGGGCATTGCGGGAGCGTGCCCTGCGTGGCTGCACCTCACGCATGCTGAAGTTGCTGGCGCTGCGCCAGCTGCCCGACATATACCCTGACCTGCTGGGCCTGCAGTGGCGTGACTGTGTACGCCGCCAGCTGGGTGAGCATGGGGTACCCCAGTTGCCACCAAAAGCTGTGTGAGCAAGTGACAGGTGTGTGGGTTGTATGAGTGCTCACAGCCAGGGGCTGAGGGATTTCTGGGCCTCTGGAAAGAACCTGAGGGGGGTCGGGGAGGGCATGGGGATGGCTATCCTTCCAGGGTGGGTTCTATGGACCCCCATCCTTCTTCACCCCCAGTGTCAATGACAGCTTTTATAGCCTCTTCTGTAAGCCACTGAATGTGCCAACTACTCTGTCCACATGGAAATGCTTTCTTGGCCATCCTGGCACTGTGTCCCCCTCCCTCCTCTGCTGTTCCTTTTGTATTTGCTGCAGGCTTCTCTAGACTCTGGGACTCTGCCCAGGCCCTGTTTATTATGAGAGGTTATTTCCCCGTCTCTCATAGCCTCCCAACTTCTGAGCTCCAGCCCCAAATTACTGACTGCGTGCTGGACTTCTGCACCTGGCTGGTGTGTCTCTGACCCTTAAGTCCTCCCAGGCCACACTCCTGAGCTTTTCCCTAAGCTCATTTCCCATCCCAGAGAATAGTACCTCCCCTCATCCAGTGCCTCCCTTCCTGAAACCCAGCAGGGGTGTCCCCCACCAACATTATTGCCTTCTGAACGCACAGTTTTCAGTCTTCCTAGGTATTTGCATTCATGGAAGTGCCCCAGTAAGTCGGGATCTTGTTTTGCAGTTTTTCCCAACTAACTAGTGCACATCACTCTCCAGCATGCTCTGTGCTGTTCAGAGCACCACCTGATCAGCTCAAGTAGCTCGACCTCACCCTGAGGGAGCCTTGTGTTCTCTCATGGTGGGCACCATCTCACTTCTTCCTTCAGGACTTCGGTGATGGTGCCCAGTGGTATCTGTTGCTGCCTCTTCTACCTCAGGAAATCTCGAGTCAAGGCCTGCTGTCTTTCTCTTCTTGCTCCATTGCCTTCTCACCACCCAGCCTCTGTCTAGCTGTGTCTCTATAGAAGTGTTCCTCACCCCCTCCCCATCCTGGCAGCCTTGCCCTGGGCCCTTACCTGGTCCAAGCTCCAGGTCAGGTAGAGAAGGGGTAGAAGAAATGATGGGCAGGTATGGGGCCTGGCCAAGGGTGATAAAACTGCTGACCCCTGACCACTTAAGAAGTTGGGGCATTTGACCTAATGGGGCACACACAGTATTAGTGGGAGCATTTTATTCCAAGAAAGAGACATTGATATGTTGTACATTGTGCAGAGGCTGCCCAGCCCTGCCTTCTCCCTAAACAGTTGGGCTCTCTGGGACCTAGAAATAGATAGGTCTGTTTTTCCTGGGCTGCCTGCTGGACAGTGGGACCCAAGGCACTTCACAGGCCCCTTCTGTTCTGACTGGGGCTGCAAGAGTTTGGGGCCTGCTGAGAAAATGACTGGGGCCCAGTTTCCTGCTGCTAGCTAGGTTTTACTGCCCCTGTTCCCGCCCTTTTCTTGAGCTCTGGGTCCTCCCATGGCTTGGTGGTGCTGTCCTTCTGTGGTGTTCTTAGGACAGCGCTTCCCTGGCAACCTTTCTTGCAAGTGGCTCTGCTTTTGGTCAAGAGTGCCCTCCTATGCCTGCTGATGCTCCCTCCAGGCTCTGCTTTCAGGGCGGTCCCTGTGGGGCTTAGGCTCCTGTCCATGTGGCAGAAAATGATGGCACTCTGTGAAGTGTACCTCCCTCTGTCAGGCCCCTTTCCTCTTGTCCTTGCACCGAATAGCTTCTCCTGAGTAGTGCCCTCATCAGGGAGAGCTCTGGCACTACCTGGGGGAAAGCATGCTCTCTCAGCTTAATGGTTTGGCCAGCAGGCGTATGCAGGGAACATGGTTGTGGTTTCTGTGACCCTGCTGTGGCCATCCTGGCCTGGAACAGAGCGGGACCACTGGTCTAGATAGCTTGGGAGGCCAGGGTTTGGGGGTGTCAGGGTCTGTAGCATGACTCTGTGTTTATTTCCCAGGTGACTTTGACACTGAGGCTGGATATGTGCCATCCTCAGAACCTACCATGGCCAGAGATGAGCCAGGGAGCCTCTCGCTGGCTCAGAAGTCACCCATCCCCAAGGCCAGGAAGCTGGGGAGGAAGCCACCAACTCCTGGCCCAGAGAAAGCAGAGGCAACTGCTGTGGGAGGGTCCCACAGTGCCTCACCTGCCCCTGATGCCAGCGCCAGCCCACCCAGCCCCACACTGAGGGCCCGCTGCCAAAGACTGCTGGCAACCGCCTGGCGTAACAGCCTGGCACTGCCCACTTGGGGCCACAAGACCTCAGGAGCAGCCCTGCCCTCGCACTGCCCACAGCTGTTGAGCAGCCAGAACCATCACCTGTAGCACTGATGGCTGGTGCCGTTTGGACAGTTACTGTTTGGTAATCACTCTCTCTGCCCTTCTCTTCCATTGGTCAGCTGCCCAGGAGAGGAGAGGATATGCCCTTGGAGTGCTTCTCACCTCACCTTTCTCCCTGCTCCCTGCTCCCCACCAGGCCAGGCTGGGAGTCCCTGGACTTTTAACTTGAAGGCCTTTATTAGAAAGGACTACTTTCCATTTCATCCTTAGAGAAGATGAGTGTGCTTTGGAGTTCCACCAACCAGGGCCCAGATCCTGGCTCCTTGCTGTGTAATTGGCAAGTCACTTCCTCCCTTGAGCCCTTAATTCCCCATTTGTAAAGCAACAATGTAGCCTACCTCACAGGGTTGTGGGGGCGTGACGCTTGGCACACACCCGTCACGGTTCGCTCCCTGCTTCCTCCCCAGGACAAGAGCCCAGTTCCCAGCCAGGGCCTGGGCTATGAGGCTGAAGCAGATAGAACCTCTAGAAGGTTTCTATGTGTCATAGGACTTGGTTATCTTGGAGTGGTACAGTGAATCCCACACTTTCTAGAGTCATTCCCCAGGAAAGACTAGAGTTACAGCTCCAGTGTTTGGGCTTGGGTCCTAAACCCCAGCCTGTAGCTCCCCGAGGGAGTATGCCACCCTCCAACCCCCGCTACAGGGGTGCAAGGATATAGCCTGGGGCTGGCATCCTTGTTCTGGGCCTGCTGTTCTTACCCCTGGGAGGTCCCAGTCCTGTCCTAAATTGATGCCAGTGACTGCCCTGAACTACCAACCTCACCTAGTGCATTATCCCAAGAAAGTTGTATGTCTGCTGGAAGCCAAGAATCTGCAGCGACTAGAAGGGACAGGCTGAGAGAGAGATCAGTGCTGAAAGGTCTCTGAAGATGCGGACTAAGGACTTTGGAGCTCCGAAAGCTGGAGCCCTATCAGCCAGGCCTGCTATGGGTTACCTCCTTGAAATGCTAAACTGAACCCAGAGTCTGGCAAGCTGGGCCCTTGGCCTAGTTAAGTTTGTAATAAGGCTGTGGTCCAGGGAGACTCCGCCTGCCCAGGAGGCCCCTTTGAGGGTGCACTGCTCACTTAGGGAAGGGTGGCACTGGGCTTGAGTGTGAACAAACTGGCAGAGACTCCTGTCAAGATCCCTAGTCCTGCGGTGCACTCCAAGCTCCCTGCAGCCGTGGGTGTGCTGGGCATGGTGTCCCCCGCAGAGACAGTCTTGGAGACAGGCCATTAAACATTAAAGCATATGGGGTTGGTTTGGGATATGGAATCTGGCTGTGTGTTGGGGGGTTGTAGATTTTATGTCTTCACCAGGTGATTAGCCCTTCACCAGATTGCTGCAGCTGTCCCTGCTTCCAGCCCAGAAGGCTCTCCAGCAGTGTGCCCCAGCTAGCTCTGGCCATGTGGGCCCTTGTTGCCTACCCGCTGGCAGCCACTTATCTGCTCAGGAAAGCCCCCTGAGACCCTTATAGGTCCTAGTGGTTGCTGATCTGTAGCCCACTGCCTGGTGAGAAGCACTGGTTTCCAGACCCAAGTGCATGTGCCTCTCATGTCCCCCAAGGTCTAAGTGGAACAGAACTGTTCCTCGCTCCCCACGCCGGTGGTTTATCCTGTAGGGGGCAGCCCCTCCCACACTTTAGTGGGGCTCTATTCTTGCAGAGGTTTGTTCTCAGGGCCACTGAGGTGGCTTCCTGGACGTGGTTTCCACTCCACTTGCTCCAGGGGCCAGGCCACTAGGGCTGGTCAGATGTGCCTGGCCTTGACCCTAACTTGGGTTTCACTGAGCTCAGTTACACCATTCCTCCTGTCCATAGCTACATTGTGACTCCTATAGCCAGAGCCTGGCCTTGCGTTGGACCAGGGTTGGAGTGGCAGCACTCATTCCCAGTAATAAACAGGCTGGGAGATAGGCAACCCCAGTGCAGTGTGGTCACCACAGTGACAACCTGGGGAAAGGGTGCTGTGGAAGCTCAGGAGGGGCCTGTCCTAGTCTGGGGATGAGAAGGTGTCATGGGTCCCAGAAGCATCGCTGTCTGAAGTGGGTCTTGAAGACCAGTGGGATGAGGTGAGTGAAAGCCATTGTGAAGGGCAGTGTGAGTTGAATGGTACAGAGGCCTAGAGGAGTGTTTGGGAAAGGGAGATACCCTGGTTGGCGCTCAGGAAACCCGACAGGAGGAGTGGAGCCAGAAGACACATTCCAATTCCAGCCTATTGCAGTTCATTCAGTCCTGGAACCTGGAGAACGGCATGTGGTCTGGGTCTGCAGAAAACTCCAGTGTAGAAAGTTAGAGTTGAAGCTGCTTAGACAGGATTGGGACATGGGTGGAATTGCTCTGAATCTCCAGGCCAAGGGCAGCCTCACCCACCTCACTGCCAGGGTCATACTGGCTTTGGCTGTTTTTTAACTTCTTTATTTTCCCTTCCTTCTCTTTTTCCTCTCCCTCCCCATTTGCACACCTATTGTGCCTCTGTTTCCTGACAGGCATACATTGAGCTAATGTTACCATGGTTACAGGGTGGGTTCTGAGCCTCAGCATCTGTCCACTTGTGTCCTACAGGACCATCATGATGCAGAGGCTGGGTTAGAGTCCTGTGGCGCTGGATGTGTTGGGAGGAGGTAGCTGCTCCCCATGGCACAACTGTCCTGGGAGCCCCAGTCTGAGGGCTCTGCTAAGGGAAGAGCTCTGATGGTGTCCTGGGGCCCCAGACTAAGGTGGTAGGGCAGGAACAGAGCTGCCCAAGATTCCTGCCTAAGGAAGGCAGTGCCACAACCCCTCAGTTTCGCATCAAGGCCATTCCAGTCTTTGGTAAGAGCACTGATGTCTAAGAGCTGAGGGCAAGGAAGGTGTGCTGGTGCTGTGTCCCCACCCCTCCTCAGCCTTGGGTGAATGTGCCTCGCTGGCCCCATGGTTCTCCTGCAGTCATCCCAGGCTCCTAGGTGAGGCCACTCCCAGACAGGACTTCTCAAACAAAATGGCCTGGAAAATGGTCTTCAGGGCCCAGGCATCTGAAGGTTTAATGGAACTGCCAAAGTGATTCCGAGGTGTTCAGAAACCTACTTTGAGTGACTTGGACCATCCCTTCTAGGTTACAGACAGGGAAACAAGTCTAGGAGCTGATGGTCACATCAAGTCAGGGGCTGTGTTAAGGCCTGAGCCAGTCCTGAGGGTTCTGGGCCAGCTGGGAGCCAGGAAATGAAACATCTGCACCAGCCCCACCTCCATCACCTAGCCCAGGCCTGCCCTGGCTGGGCTTGTTCTCCACCTCAGGTGGCCTTGCTAGGCGATGTGTGGGTCTCTTGCCCTGAGCTAATAAGAGGAGGGTGGCACTCAAGGCTCCAGCTCGAGTGAGGCCCTGCCTCCTGGCAGCCCCACTTGGCACCCTGGCCCAGTACAAAAGGCTGAGGGACCCAACCAGCTGGCTTGGCTGCCAGGAGTTAATCCCAGAAAGAGGTGAGGGAGACAACAACTCTGGAGGGAGGAGGAGAGCAGGGCTGTGCCTGGGGTTGATTATCAACACTCTTGGTAACATCCAGGTGCTTCCTGCCCTGGCTCATTCTCACTGGTGTTTTCCTCGGCCCCTCAGGGGACTGGAGTAGGGTCCAACTGACCTAACTGAGTGTCTCTCTTCTGACTCCACAGTCCTCTGTAAGGTGGAAGTGGTGCCTCCAACCCATGGGGTGGCTCTCCAGCCCGGTCTGCTACCCCTGAGGCCCAGCTGAGGAAGCCTGAGGCAAGTGGGTAGGAGGAAAGCTGTGGGGGGTGCTCCAGCCTGTGGGCACTGAGCCTATTTCTGGCCATTCTTGAGGCATGTCCCTAGTAGCTCCTGTAGTCCCCAACCCCAGGAGCTGCCCCTTGGCCCAACCCTCCCAGGCTCCAGGGCAGGGTGGGCATAGCACAGCCCCTTTTATCTCCTCCTGGGCTGGACACAACCCCTGGACTGGGCTGGAGCTGGCAGGCAAATGGGGAGCTCCTTGGGTACACTGCTGTCTCCGTAGGGACACCAGTGCCGACATTCTAGCCACTGCCCCTCCGAGGCTTCTGTGTTATTGGAGGTATCCATCTCGTCTGACATGACGACATGACACCCCCTGCGTTTCCCTGCTCTGCTCATTGTGCCTCCAGTGCCCCTGCCTTTGTCCTAGAGAGACCCAACTCTCAAGCCCCAGTGTCTTGTGGGCAGTGAGAAGAGGATGTGCTCCTGGGAAGGGGGCGTTGAGACACTGAGTCCCTTGGAAGGACCTGAAGAGGCCCCTTGTGGGTCTTAAGATTACCAGTCCTGGCAGGTGGTCCCTTGCTTTCTCCATTAGCCATGGGATAGTCACATACAGATCCTTTTCTTCTCAGATGGGGCCACGGGGCCAAGGCAGGCTCCTCTCTAAGCCCTCACTGTAGCTCCTAGCTCCTCCTACCTGAAGTTCAGAGCCTGGGGTTCAAAGCAGGGCTGCTGTTTCTCCTCAAATCCTACAAACCTCCCTGACCCAACCCCCACCCTATCAGAGAGACAGGGCCTCTGACAGTCTTGTCTGCTGAACTCGGCCCTTCCGAGTGTCCTCAAGTGAAGTCTAGGCTCCCATCCACCCTGAATGGGCAAGAGACCCTGGAGACTGCTCATACTCAAGGGGACCGGGGTCCCCCACCAGACCTGGGCCCTGTCTGCCTTTTCATGATTCTTGGCACTTCCCCCATGTGGGACAGCCAGGGGAGACCTGTTCAACCTTTCCTACTCTTGAGCTTGCCACCTCTAGCCCTGAGGACATACCAAGACCCAGCTTACAGAAGCCAGGTCTTCCTTACCCTGCCTCCCACTACCCAGTGTCCTCAAGTCCCTCAGGTGGCAAGGGTCTCCAGCTACTACAGGACTGGTCCTCAGTGGATCTGCCTGGTACTTCCTCAACACTGACTTCCAGCCCACTGGGTGTCAAAGTTTCCTGGCTTCTGGAGCCAAGCTGTTGCCAGCGTAGAACCTTCTTCCACACCTGTGAGTGCTGTTTCATCTGGAGTTAGCTTATCCCTCTCCCAGCCTCATGGGCACTGCTGGCCCCACACCCCTGGCCTCCAGCATTCCTCAGGACTGGTGGGGAGCCCTCTCCTGGCTCAGCTGGTGCCATGCTCTGTACAGCAGACTGGCTTTCCAAGAAGCTCCAGCAGGTAGCCCTCTTCTCTTATAGTCCTCAGGCCCATCTGTGATGTGGACTCCAACCCTCCAGCTGAGCCCACCCCTGCAGAGGAGGTGCTGAAGCGTCTGTACCACTTCCTTGCTCACTGGCCTCCCTCCCAGGATCCCCTCTGGAGCCTGGTGCCAAGGACCTCAGGAGGATAGATCCCAATCCTCCCTCCCCTTCACCTATGGGGGCTTTATCATGGCCCCTGATTGCTGGGGAACCCACGCCAAGGCCCTGACCCACAGCCCCCTCCTTACTGACTACTGTCCCTTCCACAGGGTGGGCCCTTAACTTCCTGGGCAGAGGCAAAAGGACCCTCAAAATGTTCTTAAGCAGACAGACTGCTTGGCACCAGGCTTTGGCTGGTTGGGCTGAGCTGGGCAGTGGGAATGTCTCCAAGGCTACCTGGACAGAGGACTCACTCAGTCCTGAGGAACCAATGCTCACAGCCCCTGCCATGTTCCTGTTGGGGGTATCCCATCCCAGGACCCACACCCCTCCCACCATGGCTGCTGAGAATCCCCTATCCTGACTCACCCTGGGGGTTGTAGAGACCACCAAAAGAGACCACAGACAGCTGGAAAGGGGGCCCAATATTTTTGCACCCCATTATATGGAGCTCACTTTGGCAGGAGGGAACATGGACTGTGGGAAGACTACAGGTCCCCATTCCCTGCCCATGTGGGCAGGCTCTCAGCTCAGGAGTCTGACCAGAAGACAGAACTGCCCTTGTCCAGGCCTACTTCTTCCCTCAAGCAGAGCCCCCTCTACGTTTGTCTTCCCTGCTGGCCCACAGGCCCAGAGCCCCAGTTATGTCTGGGTGGCCTGTGTCCCATCCCACTGTGTCCTCTGCCCCCGAGGGGAGTCTGGCTCTAGTCCTGGCCTGGAACTTGGTATGAACCCTGAGAAAGAAGACACCTTTGTCCCACCAAGAAAAGCTCCTGGTGGCTAACTGCACTCAAATTAAAAAAACAAACAAACAAACAAACAAAAAACCACCAGAGCCTGGCAACCATTTCTTCACAGGGGCCTCTCACACAAAGTGCACCTCAGGGAGAGACCTGCACTGAACTGCCTGCCTGCCTGCACTGTTTCTGCCATCTGAGCCGGCCCTTACAAAGAAGTTCCTGGAGTCCTATTTCAACTAATAGGACTGAGGCTTTCCCCATCCAATTTGAGCTGCACGGCAGTGATCATTCTGAGTAGCTCCATTCTGACCAATCAGGAAAGTGCTTTTTGGACCAATCAAACTGTGAGATTTGGAGTCCTCATTTGCATAAGGGCATACTTATCAGGGACCCTGGGCAGGGACTTCTGTCTATATAAGCCAGCTTCCCTCTGACTTTGGTAGTGCGCATTTCCTTTCCACGAAAGACTAAAGACTGTGTTTCCCTGACTGAGTTGGAACACTGAACATGTTTCACTGGAGCAGAGTGGAGCAGACCAGCACAGGCCACAGCAGACTGTCAAAGAACAGAGCAAAGCTGTGTAGCCAGACAGGGGCCTGGCCCCAGGGCTGCCTCACAGCCATGCTGTTCTCACACTGGTGCTGTATCACAGTTGATCTATTTGCACTGAATAAAGTTTCATTCTTCACCGCACCCCAAATTGGAGACCCTCGTTGGTATTGAATTGGTGCAAAAAACCATCAGTTGACATTGGAGGACAGATACCATGCTGAGGCCTCAGATCTTACCGCAGGGCTCCCATGCTCCTGTCCACTTTTGTCTCATGCACATCACCTGTGCACAGCTGAAGAGTCCAGGCTCTGTCAGTTTCTGGTAGCTCAGCTGGAAAGTCACATCGACAGTGAGGAGAGTAATGCCATCTGAGTTATTAGCCAAGTATGGGGAGAGGCCCGGTTTGTGGGTACGTGGAAGAGGGCCTGAGGCAGAATATCTGGGAGTTCCTCTCTCTGTTTACTTCCTTTCTCTTTGGCCCACAAAGAAGGCAGTTTTCCCCATGTCTCCTCCTCTGCCCCCAGCACATGCAACACTGCCCTGGTCTTTCCCTGTCTAGGACATACTCACCTGTCTCCCTGTAGGACTGGTGGCTTTACTTTGCCCTGGTGTCCACACAAGATGCAATTATCTCAACAAAGAGGGTCAACTGAGAAGCAGAGAGGTGGACCAGGCCCTCCATGGCCCAGCTCTTAATGTCGGAATCAAGACCAGCCTCTTCCTGGGTGGTCATGCCCAGTAGATGCCAAGCTTGGAGAACTCCCTCTTATCAGTCGTCTCTCCTCAGTTCAGATGCATGCTGTGCTCCATGCCCAGCTTTGTAGAAATCCACGGTTTGTGTCTAGTAAGTCTCCTTGGCTCCATGGGACTGGGTGGGATGACTAGGCCTAGGGGATGGAGCCCCACCTAGCGTAGGCCCTGCCAGCCTTTCAAACCCCTTCCTAGCTGGGGAGTGGCCTGGGCTTTCAATGCTACTGATACCCACTGACTGAGTCCTCTCCACACCTGCTCCCTACAAGCAGAAGTTGGTCTGGGTGTAGAGCCGGGAGAAGGTCCAGTGGCAGGTTCTGCCCTCCAGCTCAGGCTTCTGGTACACTGGCAGTCAAAGTGTGCTGGTACATGGGTGCCCACTTCTGGCACATGGACCTGACCTCACTGAGCCCCAGTGGTAAGTGGGATGATGCCTGCTGTCTTCTAGAACATGCTCACCCCTACATTTTGTCTGTCCTGGGTCCTCTGGAAGTCCTGAAGATGCCCTTACTCCTCTGTCTGCCATGGAGCTCAGCTCAAACCCTTCCTGCCCCTAAGAACATTTTCCTGAAGGGCTATCACCCCATCCTCACATCCCTCACTTCGGAGCTTCTATAGTGTTAAATCTACGCTACCAGCCTGGTAGGAAGTATCCCTAGGGTTTGGTTTTAGGGGATGGCATATGAAGGTCTAGACTAGGATCCAGACAGTGGTAATTTCCACAGGGCAAGGCCCTCAATTGTCCAGTCTCACCTTCCAGGGCAGGCCAAAGTCCTGCTTCCTTTGGTCCTAATTTGACTTTCAAGATAATATCCACAACCCCATGAGACAGAGGGAAAGACCAAGATGCCTAGTGTGGGGTTGCCCCCGGTCAGAGTCACAAAAAAACAAGCAAAGCTCAGGACTTGGCCCAGGAAAACATGGGGGTCCTGTTCAAGCTACTCTCCAAACCCCATCTGGTTTTGTGCCCTGCTGGATATAACTTGGAGCACCTGGGGCCCAAGAAGCTTCCCTTAACCTTGGCGATCCTGGGATCAGTGCCCTACTCATGGTGAAAGTCAACTCAAACCAGCTGAGCAGCCCCTCTGCCTCCCACAGCCTCTGAGCTGGGAAGACATTTTGCCCAGGGCACAGAAGCAGAATCAGGAGGATGGGACGTCCCAACGTTAAGACTCCATAGACTGTCTTCTCCAGGGGTAGCTCTGGCTCCAGAGCTGGGACCCCTTAATCTGGCCCTTCCCCTGTGAATCTCCTGGCCTCAGAGAAAGCAGCTTGTCCAAGGGCATAGTGGGACCTCACTCATCTGAGGCTTTCCCCTCCCATCTAGGTACTAGAGAACCTGGGCAGCCACGTCCTGCAGAAGACAGCCCTTCACTTATAGCCATCCCTTGATTCACATCTGGTAAGTGATAGGAGGGAAAAGGAGGCTGTGGGTGGGGAGAGGATATTCAAGCCCTGCCTTTCCTGCCAACTCTTTCATTTGAGGAGAGATGGCATGTGGGCTATAGCATCAGTGGCTTAGACTAGACAAGGCATTCCACAGGGGTATAACCCGGCCTGGGGCAGGGGGTTCTCATGAGTTTCCTGATCCAGGAGCCCGGAAACTTGAGTTCACCTTGCTAGAGGTGCTTAGGCCCTGGCCCCTGGGCATTCCCACTTCCAGCCCTGGGGATCCTGGGCATACCCACCCCCATGGCTGCCACCCCAAGGCAGGCTTTAGCCACCAGTTTCCCCTTGGAGCTTTGAGTCATTGCTCTGGCCACCTTCTAGCCCCAGAATGGACACTCAGCCTATGGGTCCTGGGCCCTGGACCTATGGGTCTTCTGTCTTTGGTGAGTCTTCTGGCAGATTCAAGACAGTTTTGTTGGATGTCCCAGGGCTCAACAGCACTGACATCAGTGAGTCAAGTCTCAGTCAGTGAGCTGAAGGTAGAAATAGGAGGTCTGACTTAAGTGGACAAGATGTCCCAGGACAAACAGATTTGTTCATGGTGTCATATCTGTGTAAGCTCTTGGACCCTGTGGTCTTTTTTTGGCATGATGAACCCTATACTTAGGTCCTGCCTGTGGCTACAAGTGCCTCCCCTACCTCAGGCCAGTGTCAGGGCATCTGTGGACCTGGTGCAAGGCCAGGTCTGGAGGATGTCCCCCAGGGGCTGCAGGTGCTGATACCCTCAGCCAGCCTGCCATCCCTCAGAGGCCAGGTCTGGGTCCAGCTGACCTCTGCTTGCTTCTGGCCCCCTGCTGTGCCCACTGGGCTCTCAGATGACCATGTCTATCTTCCCATTTCCTTGATTATTTTCAACAACAAGCTTATAAAACCACTTGGCATCACCTATACTATCGATGTGGCTGCCTCAGTAGGTTTGGGGCTGAGCTTGAGGCAGCCAGGGGTCATGTTCTCCTCTGTGACCTAGCCCCAGTGGTTCCCATTGGCAATGGTCTGATAAGTGGTTGTTTCTTTTCTCCAGCAGGTCATCTGGAAGGGTGTGGGGATGGAGGAAGGAAGGTTAAGCAAGAAATCTGCTTCTGCCTGCCTCCCCGAGGTTGTCTGGAGGCAGAGTACTCATCCCTGCCTGCTTCCCTTTATGGATGCATTCCAACTCCATCTCTGGGTCCAGGATTTCACTTCGTTTTTAAGTTTCATGCTGGACCTTTGTCCTTAGCAAGCACATCAAAGCCTTCTAGTTTATAATCTGTGTTACTTAAAATGTAGCCATAATTGTTTGCATTAGTAATGGCCAGAATGGCATGACAACCGAGATAAGTACCAAGCTGGTAAGAGTGTCAGTTACAAACCATCATCTATCACAAGACCACCAGGAGGGACAGCCCCAGCGCTGCTGTGTCCTTTGTCCCCTTGTCCCATCAGTCATTAGGACCCGAGTCACACCATAGAGAAGGGGGTCACAGGGGTCTGTAGAGGAGAATAAGCTGTGTGGGACTGCTGGGTCGTTCGTCTCTTCCCCTCAGACCTAGTTGTCTCCTAAGTAAACCACCCTATAAAATTCTGGTATATTCTGTGGGGCTGCCAGCTTCATCCTTCTGTGTGAAGGTACCTTCTCATTACAGTGGCCGGCACTCCCGTGTTTCACTGTCAGACATTTCTTCTTTTGCAGGTGCAGCAGTGGGGCTGAGCTCCTTCCCTGACCCCTTGCAGGTACTGATCCCAGGGAGTGTCATGAGGATAGGCCCCTCACAGCACTCTCCCTGGCCTTCAGGCCCTGGAGAACCACTGACCCAGCCAGGGCTGGACTGGTCATCCCACACTGCCATCTCCCAAAACCTAGGGCTGCATGCCCTGTTCCCTGTTGTGTGTGTGGGAATAGTGTTCCCACCTCCCAGGTTCAGATTCTTGTAAAGCTCCAGCCATGGGGATGTGTGGTGGTTAAGAAGGCAGACTCTGGAGTCAGATGGCTGGGGTTTGAGCCCAGCCCTGTCACTTCATGACTTTGGGTAAGTCATTGAACTTCTATACTTCCCTTTCTCCAGCTGTGAGATGCAGATGATAGCACCTGTTTCACAGGTACTTGATGAGAATCTGGTTATTAGCATGAACTGAGTTCTGAAGGAGATGGCAGGAGAGTGATTGAGGCAGGCCTGCCTTTATTCACTTGGAGAATGGGGCTTGCTCAGCTCCAGGGCTGCTTTGAGAGGTATACAAGTTTGTCCCATGCTGGTGGTGGGCCATAGGAAGCATGGCCTGCATGTCCCATCCCACTCACAGGAAGGGTTCCTTAAGAAAGACCCCTTGGGCTCTGGCTTGTGTGGCTCAGTGGATTGAGCACTGGCCTGTGAATTGGATGGTCACAGGTTCCATTCCTGGTCAGGGCACATGCTTGGGTTGCTGGCCAGGTCCCCAGTTGGGGGTGTGTGAGAGGCAACTGATTGATGTTTCTCTGGTACATGTTTCTCTCCCTCTCTCTCTCTCTCTCTTCCTCCCTTCCCCTCTCTCTAAAAATAAATAAAATCTTAAGAAGAAAAAAAAAGACTTCTTGCTCTGCCAGTCCCCTCCACCAGCCTGATGGCATCTGGCTAGCTCTGCTTTCCAGGTGGACCCTTTCTCCTTAAGTGTTGCAGATCTGTCATATCTCCTCCAGAGAAACCACATGAGCTCTGTGGGTTCCCTTCCCTCCGCTCCTTCCCAGAGTGTGTGCGCCTCCTAAAAACATCAGTGCTCACTGGGTATGTTTGGCCTCTGTCTTCGTGCAAGGCCCCCCATGAGGCTCAAGAAGCCTGAGTTGTGAAGGGCCAGAAACTAAAGCTCAGCCTCAGCCCTTAGTCTCTGTCCCTGGTCGCCCCACCCCTATCCCTAGCAGGTTACCTCCAAGGGCTGTAATAGAGGGAGCCTGAGAGAACAATGCTGACAACCTTTCCTCCCTCCTGAAGAAGAGAAACAATAATGGAGATGTGTTAGACATCATGACAGTTGGGGAAGCATCTTCCAGGGTCTCCTCCTCCACCCTGGCCTGCCCTACCCTATAGTCAGAAGTTGTGATACATGGAGAGAGGGTCTAGCCTTGGATATGTGCATGTATAACAGTAGAGCCTTGGGAGTAGGGGCCAGGGTAAGAGGCCCTTCAGGGTAGGAATGAGAGGTTGAATAGTCCAGAAGTACAGAGGGACCTGCCACCAGCTACAGTCAACACCCTCTTTGGCCTCTTGGTGCCAGCTGCTGTGTTGGGCTGGGTTAGATCTGATCTGTGCCTTGGGCTCCTGGGTCCCCTCACTGGATCTGCTGGCTCTCCTGCAGGTCGGGAGGCCTTTAGAGCAGGACTACACCTGAGTTCTTCACCCTCTCCAGATCCTGGGTTCAAAGACCATCTCCTACACTGTGGCTGCCAAATAGCTCTTACTTTCCATTGGGCCCAGGAGCTATTGAAGCTTTGTAGGTCAAGACCTTTTCCTCCTGGGTCTGCCCTAGAAGATCACCAAACCTGTTGCATGTGCCACAGCCCCTGCCCCACCCCAACCTCCAACAGGAGGGTGAGAAGCCAGTGGGTTTGGCCTCAGTCCCAGACCTCCCAGCCAGGATAGCCTGGTCTATGAACCTGGCTAGCCTTTGTGGTCCCGTACCTTCCCTGGCATAGCCCACGCACCCAGCAGATCTGCTTTAGTGTGTAGCAGCCAGGCCTCACCTCAGCCACCAGCTCCCAAGCTGGTTTAAGGCTGCCCAAAGAAGCCCCCATTCCCATCCTTGACCCTGTCAGTTGTCTGCCCTCACCCCTCCTCCTGTAAGCTCCATTCTGGGCATCTCATGCCCTCACATTGGATGGCTGACTAAGCAAATGTCTGGAAACAAAAGTAATTTTTTTATACCAACTTCTAAATGCTCCTTGTCATTTAATTTTCCACACTCCAGAAGGACAGCAGTTTCACTTTCATAAGAATGGCAATACCTCTGGGCCCACTGTGCAGGCCAGGAGCAGGAGAGCCAACTGTTTCCTGTCCTGTGACTTCTGTGGAGACACAGGTCCCCCACAAAGCTCTAGAGGAGGGATGCCAGCCTGCCATTGCCATGTTCTGCTCCCAGGGCCCACAGTGCTGGGCATCTCCAGGGCCTGATGTGAGGACTCCCAATGCCTCTGTCTTTGTGGACAGGTATGTGCAGCTTGGGCCCTTGCCCTTTTCTCCCCCAACTGCTTCCTCCTCAGCCCCAGTGCCCCCTCTGTGAGCACTGGTTGCCATTCCTGCCTCCTCAGCATGGTCCCTGTCTCTGCAGAGGGAGAAAGCAGCATGAAGGGAAGCAGAGACTGGGGGCCCCTCACCTGGACCTATGTCGTTGTTCATTGGGGACCGCTCTGTGTGGTTTCGGAGACTGTAGCATGGCACAAGCAAGGCCTTGCCTGTAAGTCTCAACTGGAAAGCCAGGGAGCAGGTGGCAGGCACAACCTGGTACTAACATGGAGAGTTCCAATGGGAAATCAGGCCTGAACAATACATTGTATCCTTTGGAGTTTGCTTTGCTTTGGTATAGCCCTGTTGGTGTAAACCAGATGTTTAAGTTCAAAATATAAGGAGTGAACTCCTTATCTTAGGAAATACACCTTAACAACCACCTGGTGCCAGCATGTCTAGCAGACCCTGACCTGAGGCGGATCTCTGTTTCTTCAATTGTTATCTGTAAATAATGTTTTCTATAACTACAGCCTTTGGACATTGATTGGTGAGCTATGCATGAATGCTGTATATCCCTGCACATACAGATACCAATAAACGTCATTTTGGAGAAGGGCTCGGGGCATTCTCCACTAGAGGGAATCACCACCCCTTTTCCCACCGGAACAACAGATTGTGTCCGGGATGACTTATTCTCATCCGCCACAGCCGGGAGAGCTCCGCAGGACAGGCCCCTGCCACACACTTGTTCTGTCGTTGTCTGGCTATGTATGCTGGTGTTGGGGGGGGGCAGCTTTCAGCCTCAGTTTCCCCATCTGTAAATAAATAGAGAGGTGGGAGACTTGTGCAAGTGCATGAAGCACTTGGACAGGGCCTAGTCCCAGTGAATATGGACATGGTAGCAAGTATTTTCCCAAATTTTACCAATTTGTGTATGGGGAGCCTGCAGGTAAAGCTCAGTTGGTCCCCATAGTGTGGGTGACTGGTGTTGCTTTCCCCAACCCCACCTCTGTCCCAGCCCTGGGAGTCCAGCCCTGGGGCGTCTGAGGAAGGAAGTGCCCCTTGCTGTGAGACCCCAGCTGATGACTGCTGTCTCTGGCTCTTGGCTCTTCCTATAGAGGGTGGGGCCAGGTGTGTGGAGGAAGAGAGGCTTGGATTTGCATTTTACTGGAGGGAGCAAGCAGCGTGAGGGCTCACTTAGGGGTAGAGAAAGCGGGGCAAAATTCAGATGTGTGAAGTAATTGGATGTGCCCTAGACTGCTGCTGCCTACCCTCCCCCACATCCTCCTGGCCCTGGCATCAAAGGGAAAACTGAGTTGGGGTCACATGTGTCCCTACTTCTTCTAGGGCCTGGAGGTGCCACTAACTGGTCCTCATGTGAGGCGGGGTAAGGAAGGCAAACTCTTGCACCTAGGTCTCCCTTCCCTGTCCCAGTCCCTGGCCACGGGCACTAAGTTTTGTCTCTGTCAGCCCCCTCCCCAGCTGCATCATTTCTGGAAGCCATGTGAGGGCAGCCAGGAATGGGCTGGGGTGAAAGGAGTCTGTTCAGAGGATTCTGCTTGACCACCTCTGGTCGTGTCAATGGCAGAGCTTTGAGCTATCTGGGCATATTGATTGGCTTTACCACCAGGGCTCTGTCTAGGCCCAGTGGGGATGGTCTGCACTGAGGCCTTGGCACTGGAGGGCAGACCCTGTCCACAGAGTAAATGCCCAGAGGGAGTGGGGAGAGCTGGTCTCATACCTCTCTGAAGAGGGTCCTGGGGGCCTCAGCATGTAGGTGCTAGAAGGGTGGGGCTTTGGACCCCCAGGCTGAACACTGAGAAGCAGGCCCATCACTTCAGCACCTGCAGCAGGAAGAAAGATTGCTGGGGTCAGGCAGAGCCACCTGGCTGGAAACTCTTCAACTCTAGCCAGAGGGTTCAGGTGGAGTGAGTGTAAAGGGGCCGGCGGCTTACCCCTCAGTTTGATTCAGGGGGTCAAAGGCCCAGCCCATTCCACCCCCCTCCAGGGAAGAGCTGAGGCCCAGCCAGACACTTACAAGGGAAAGGCTGATAAACAAGATGATGAGAGCCACAGTGTAGTTGGGGATGGAAGTATCTGGCCAACCTGAGGATGGCTTGTATGGGTCCCATCCTCCCAGACCACAGACCTCTCAGAAGGCGAAGCCAGGCCTGCAGAGAAGTCCCAGGCATGGGGTCCTGTGTCAGAAAGTGCTTCAGGGACAGAGAGCTGGAGCTGGGGCTGCCTTAGACGGTTCCCAGAAGGAGACAGGGCCAGGCCGGGCCCTGAGGATAGTCTGCTAGGGGCTGAGTGAGGAGGCTCTGAGGGAAGGTGGGTAGAGGCAGTCTTTGGAAGCAGGGCAAGCAGGGGTAGCAAGGCACCAAGCCTGGGCAGACAGGTAGACAGAGGAAACAGACAGGGGGAAGAGCCTCAGGGAGATAGAGGCACTGACCAAGGTCTGGGTGACTGTCTCCACCGAGAGCCCTCAGCTTCCTGCCGGAGCAGGTGTGCAGACGCCGGAGCACACAGTCCTGAACAAGAGCCTGGGCTGGTGCAGCCCTGAAGAAGGTGGCATCCACCCTGGTGGTCAGAGGGGCCAGACCGGCTGGAGGATCATCAGGAAAGCCAGGAGTGGGACAATCTGGTCACACTCAGGGAGGTCATCTTTTCCAGCCTCCTGAGACCAGCTCCAAGCCCAAGGTCATCCAGAGCCACCATGGACTTCCTGGAGCTGTTCCACCACCACTTGGCCAAAGTTCTGCACAAGTCCTGATGGTTGGCCAAAGCTAGTCCAAGGGCCCAATCCAGCTCACCACCTATTTTTGTATGGACTGTCAGCTAACAATAGCTTTTTACATTTTTAAATGATTGAAAAACATCAAAAGTAGAATAATATTTTGTGACACAAGAAAGTTCTGTGATCTGCAAACTGTGGTGTCTATCAGGTTGTACTGGCCAGAGCCACACTCACTTGTATACAAGGCATGCTGCCTTCTCACTACAGGGAGGAGGGGAGCAGGTGGGACAGAGACCTGTGGCCCGCAGAGCCTACAGCATTTTGTCTCTGGCCCTCTACACAAAAGCTTATTGATCCCTGCTCTCATCTAACTAATAGAATAATGCCTCTCACTACCAAGCTCACTTCCAGAGTTGATGTAAGGAGGTCCTGCTGATGATTAAACTTATGACTTTTTGGGTTTATTTTTGCCTTTCCCTGACATGGTGAGAGAAGTGTAAGAAAACCACACCCTTAAGAAGAAGAAAAAAGATTTTAAAATATGAATAATAAAATGGCAATAACTATGTATTTATCAACAATTACTTTAAATTTAAATGGATTAAATGCTCCAATCAAAAGACATAGGGTGGCCCTGGCCAAGTGGCTTCATTGGTTGGAGCATCATCCCATACACCAAAGGGTTGTGGGTTCAACACCCAGTCAAGGCACATACATAGGTTGCAGGTTTGATCCCTGGTTCATCTCTCTCTCTCTCTCTTTTTCTCTCTCTCAAATCAATAAACATATGCTCAGGTGAGGATTAAAAAAAAGACATGGGTGGCTGAATGGATAAGGAAACAAGACCCTCACATATGCTGCCTACAACAGACCCACCTCAGAATGAAAGACACACAGACTGAAAGTGTAGGGCTGGAAAAAGATATATTGTGAAAATGAAAACAAACAAACAAAAAAGCTGGAGTAACACTACTTATACCAGACAAAATAGAGTTTAAAACAAAGGCTGTAACAAGAGACAAAGAATAACCCATTAATTTCACTTCTGGATATTTATCTGAAGAAACCTGAAATATTAATTTGAAAAGACACATTTACCCATATGTTCATTGCAGCATTATTTACAATAGCCAAGATGTGAAAAACCCACATGTCCATCCATAGATGAATGGATAAAGAAGATGTGGTATATAATGTGCAGTGGAGTGTTACTCAGCCATGAAAAATGAAATCTTGCCACCTGCAACGACATGGATAGACCTAGAAGGTACTGTGATGAGTGAAGTAAGTTAGACAGGGAAAGACAAATACCATATAATTTCACTTATATGTGGGATCTAAAGAACAAAATAAATGAATAAATGAAACAGAAACTCACAGACACAGAGAACACTTTGATTGCCAGATGGGAGGGGGATTTGGGGCCTGGGTGAAAAAGGGGACGGGATTAGAAAGTACACATTGACAGTTACAGAATAATCATGGGGTATAAAGCACAGCATAGGGAATGTAGTTAATATACTTGTAATAACTATGTGTGGTGCCAGATGGACACTAGAATTATTGAGAGAATCACTTCACAAGTTATATAAATGTCTAACCACTATGCTGCACACCTGAAACTAATATAATATTATATGTCATATGTTATTGAAAATTTAAAAAATATTTAAAAAAAGAAAAAGGAAAACCACTCCCTGGTCAGGGGTCCTATAGGGTGCTGTGGACACAAACAGTACAGCCCTCCTTGAGATGGTGGGTGGGTGGGGAGCTCAAGTATCTGCTGACAGGGCTGTGACAGGTCCTCTGTGCTTTGAAGGTTGAAGAGGAAACGGCCCATGGCTGGAGGTTGGCTCCCTAGGGAAGGGGAGAGACAGTGGTTCCTCTAGAGGGTGCAGGTCCAAAGCAATCCCACTGCACCCTGGGCTGCTGTGTGTGGGGCATAGAGCAGAGCCTGCAGAAGGGTAGCACTGAGCCTTCTGAAGAGGCTGCAGGGGCAGGATCGGGTCAGGCAGGGCTAGGAGCCCCTGGCACAGTCAGGGGACCAGCCCCTTCTGTGGCCCATAGGGGCCCCTGTAGCAGTTCCAGGCTGTGTAGCCAGAGTAGACTAATTGGATTCAGAACTCTCCTAACTTGAGCATTGAACGGATGCTCTTCTGGGTTGCACAAGCCTATATAAGTCTTCCTCTTGGAGGTGGCCCAAGAGGAGGAGAGATTGGGCTTCCTGAAGACCTGGAATTATGGGTAGACCTGAGCATTTTTGCCCCCTGACTTGGTGGGACAGTGGTTTCTGCTTTGTGAGATTAACTGAGACCCTGGGCCATCTTGTCTCTGATCCCAGCTTCCCATCTCTAACCAGCTCCCCATCAATTCTCCACATCTGATTCCTCTGTGTGTCCCCAGCACATGACTGTTTGTTATTGAAGTGAAATTCTTTCCATTCCCCAGAAGAGGAACATTGGGGCCCAGAGAGATCAAGTGGCTGCTAACCAAAGACACACAGGAATCCCAACCCTGACTCACCATTGGCCATCTTGCTGGATTTCTGGAGGGCAAGACCCATTCTGTTTTAGGCCAGGTAATTGGCCAGGCGTTGGAGGTGGGTGAAGATGGGGATCAGGAACTGGTCTGAATAACTAGGGTCAGTACACGGGGAGTACAGGCTCTGCAAGCATACATCCTGACAGACTTGCAGCTCCTTACTGGCACTCCCTCAGGCATGGGCTCCCTACCTCCTAGGGCAGAGCCTTGCAGGGCTAGTGGGAGCTACAAGGGACAAAGTCCTCCCCCTGGTGGCCCCTACATCCATGCCTCCCATCTCCTGGCTCAGAGTCATGGGATGAAGCTGCCCCCTCTGCCTCAGTACAGCCCCAGGAAAGGAGCAAAACAAGGTGAGTAGCAGAAGGCAGAACTTGAGCCACCTGAAAAGAAGCAGAGAACCTTTCTTGGGATGCATCCTATAGAATCCTGACACCACAGGCATGGCCTGCAGCCAGATGTGGAGGGGTTTTTTTTTAAGGTTAAATGCTTTTTATTTGATATTTTAAAGTATATTTTATTGATTATGCTATTACAGATGCCCATTTTTTCTCTCTTTTATCCCTCTCCATCCTGCACACCCCCTTCCACCAGCATTCCCCCACCTTAGTTCATGTCCATGGGTTGTACATATAAGATCTCTGGCTTCTCCATTCCCCATACTATTCTTAACCTCCCCCTGTCTATTTTGTACCTACCATTTATGCTTCTTCCCTGTACCTTTTTCCTCATTCTCTCCCCTCTCCTCCCCAATGATAACCCTCCACGTGATCTCCATTTCTGTGATTCTGTTCTTGTTCTCATTGTTTGCTTAGTTTGCTTTTGTTTTAGGTTCAGTTGTTGATAGTTGGGTTTGTCATCATTTTACTGTTCGTATTTTTGATCATCTTCTTTTTCTTAGATAAATTCCTTTAACATTTTATATAAGGGCTTGGTGATGATGAATTTCCTTAACTTGACCTTCTCTGGGAAGCACTTCATCTGCCCTCCCATTCTAACTGATAGCTTTGCTGGATAGAGAAATCTGGGATGTAGGTCCTTGCCTTTCATGACTTGGAAGGCTTCTTTCCAGCCCCTTCTTACCTGATTTCTTTTGAGAAATGAGCTGACAGTCTTATGGGAACTGCTTTGTAGGTAACTGTATCCTTTTCTCTTGCTGCTTTTAAGATTCTCTCCTTATCTTTAATCTTGAGTAATGTAATTATGATGTGTTGTGATATGTTCCTCCTTGTGTCCAAGTTCTTTGGGACTCTCTGGGCTTCCTGGACTTCCTGGAAATCTATTTCTCTTGCCAGATTGGGGAAGTTCTCCTTCACTACTTTTTCAAATAAGTTTTCAATTTCTTGCTCTTCCTCTTCTTCTGGAACTCCTATGATTCGAATATTGGAACATTTAAAGTTGTCCCAGAAGTTCCTCATTTTTTTTTTAATTCACCATTTTTAAAAAGATTTTATTTATTCATCTTTTAGAGAGAGGGGAAGAGAAGAAGAAGGAGAGGGAGAGAAATATCAGTGTGTAGTTGCCTATCAAGTGCCCCATACTGGGGACCAGGCCCGCAACCCGGCCCGCAACCCAGGCATGTGCCCTGACTGGGAATTGAACTGGCGACCTGTTGATTTGCAGCCCACACTCAATCTACTGAGCTACACCAGTCAAGGCTCCCCATTTTTTTGAATTCTTGTTTCTTCATTGTGTTCCGGTTGGATGTTTATTTTTTTCTTCTGGTCTAAATCATGGATTTGAATCCAAATTTCCTTCACTTCACTGTTGGTTTCATGTATATTTTTCATTATTTCACTTTGCATAGCCTTCACTTTTTCCTCTATTTTGCAACCATACTCAACCATTTCTGTGAGCATCCTGATTACCAGTGTTTTGAACTGTGCATCTGATAGGTTGGCTATGTCTTCATCACTTAGTTCTGTTTTTGGAGCTTTGATCTGTACTTTCATTCAGGTCATTATTTTTTTCTTGGTGCCCAGTTACATCATAAGGGGTGGAGCCTTAGGTATTCACCAGGGCAAGGCAACCCAGGTTGCTGCATTGTGGAGCTGAATGTGGGATGGGGAGTCAGAGAAGGAACAGTGCCGCTTGCTTGGCTCTCAGCTGGCTTTCAGTCACTTTCCTCCACTATCCACAAGCATATTGAGACCCTCTGGTGCTGATTCCTGGGTGGGTGGGCAGGCTTGTGTATGTTCTAGAACCCTGTGGGTCTCTCCAACAAACTCTTCTGTGAGGCTGGGAATTTCTCTCACCACTGCAACCCCCATGTTTTTATAGTCAGAGGCTTTGAGGCTTTCTTTTCCCACACTGGAACCCTGGGTTGCAGTGTCTGTCTGGCTCTCCAGTTGTTCCTCCTGGTTTATCCACATGCAAATGTGAGACCTCCTGGTCCTCCAGCCATTGCCTTGCTGGGAGTCCTCTCCACCCCAGTTGCCTGTCTCCACCCCTCCTACTGTTCTGGATGAATGTTTCTTTAACTCCTTGGTTGTTGGACTTCCATACAATTCAATTTTCTGGCAGTTCTTGTTATTTTTTGTTTTTAAACTTGTTGTTGTCTTTCTTTTGGTTGGTTGTGCAAGGAGGCAAAGTGTATCTACCTATGCCTCCATCTTGGCCGGAAGTCTCAAAAATTCCCCTTTCTTAGAAAGGTGTTCTCTGAGCCACCCCCATACCCTAAATCAGTCTCCTGTTGGTCCTGTCTGTATTTCTCCTGTACGTAGTTTATCATGAATCTAGTTACATTTGTATTTGTGAGACCATTCCTCATTTTATGTCTGTCTCTTCTAGATTGCAGGCTCCCTGGGGCAGGGCTAAGTTTGTCTTGCTCACTGTTTTTCCTCCAGCACTTAGCACAGTGCCTGGTATGGTGGCACTCAGTTAATTGTATGAATAAAGGAATTAGTTGAGTGACTGGACAAATGAACTAATAGATAGAGACTCATATCAAGTCTCTCACTGGATGACAGGGAAGAGGCCAGGGCACATTCTCTGTCCATGGTTCCAAGACAGGAGGAGGGTTTGGTTTGGGAACTCTGGCAGCATACAGGGGGTGGTGGTGGAGGGGAGTGTTGAACACCTGATGGCCCTAATGATGCTTCAGACAGAAAAGAATGCCAAGCCACCATACAGTGGATCTTCAAATCCCTGTCCAGTGTCCTGGTGGGTGGGGTCTCAACCTGAGGGAGTCCTCTCTCCATATCACTCCCTGCAAGTATTTCTGCCTGGGCTCTCCCTCCCTGCTAGAGCAATTCAAGGGAGAGAGTTTAGGTCTCCACTTCTTAGGTTCCCACTCCACATGCTTCCCACCACATTCAAGGAGAGACACAGGATGGGTGTTCATTCATTTATCCATTCATTCATTGAACACTCCCAGAGCCCCTGGGCATGTGCAGCTCTGGGCCCAGCTTCCCTCAGGGAGCACATGGTCTTGGGAGGCAGGCGGGGGTAGGACAGTGTGGGAAAAGCCAGAGGGAGAGATGCTGACTGTGGGGACAGGGGTCTGAGTCAGCAAGGGAGATCTCTCCAAATAGGCAAGTTTCATCAGACAGAAAGGGCAGTGGAGGGCATGAGCTGGTCCAGGGTGACATGTGCCAAAGCAGAGAGACACAGCTGGGCCTGCTATGCTCAGAAAGTAATTGTGCAGGGCAGGCTGGGGTCAGCATCCAGAACTGGTAGAGGAAGAAGCCGTCAGATGTTATTACTCAACAGCTAGTATTCCAGGGAAGCAGAGTTCCTGGGCTCCACCAAGGAGAATCCATTGGTGATTAGGGGAGTGGGCCATACCCCTGGGTCCTGGGAAGGAGGATCTTGAGCCTTGCACTGAGACAGCCTGGCCAGGATGAGGCAGGGAAGACTAGGTGGAGGCAGCACCCCAGGGGTGCTACATGTTCGGAGGGAAGGTGAGAGGTGCAGCTGAGGTAGTGGGCCACCAAGGGGCTGGGCTGCCAGGGACTGCTGGCTCAGGCTGTGCTGTCCACTGAAAAGTGGCTGGCCCTGTCACCACCAGGGGTAGCCGGCCAAGGGAAGGCTGGAGACATGGATGAGAAGGAAGGCTGGTAGTTGGTGTCAGGGAGTGTGGGGCACAGCACAGACACTGAAGGGTCTGGAGTAGTTCTGGTGATGCAGGGAGATATCGTTTCTGGTGATGCAGGGAGATATCGTTGGTGATTGAAATGGAGGCTGTGGTGAGAAAGATGATTATGATAGCAACAAAGAAGTGCAGGTGAGTGGGGCGATAGAGATAATGATAACCATGAAGAGTGCTGAGAAGGGTGCTGTTGAGGGCAATGCAGCATTAAAGGACCATGGGGCACTGGGCCCAGACTGGATGCCAGACTATTTCTGGGTGATTCTCACCCCACTGTGAGGACTTGGGAGGTCATGTTCAGCCCTGACCATCCTGGGGCTCCAGAGGGAAGAGGCTCTGTGTCAACCAGCCTGTTAGCAATTGGTGTAAACACAAGGGGCCCTGGGATGCTGAGGACACAGCCTTCTCTTGGGGCCCTTGAAGCCATTGTCAGAAGTGGGGAGGCACCTGGCCCAAAGTTGCTAGCCCCCCAATACAGATGGCATCCAGGCTTCGGGGACAGTGTATCAGCCCATGAGCCAGAACAACAGCTGTAGGGATCTAGACGTGGTGCAGGAGTAGTGTGGGCAAGGGATGTTCCATCTGGCTGATAGGTTGGTCCAAAGGTGACAGATGTCCTCAGGGTTGCAGGGGCAGCATTATGGACTGTCAGACAACCCAGGGACCTCACTGGACTTTAGCTCAACCCTGAGATGCCTGCAAGGGTTATATGGCAGCAATCTCTGGAGATCCAAAGACCAAGGTCCCCTCTGTAGGTCCAGCCACAAACAATGCTGGCTGAGACTCAATGACCCCTGTGGGCTGCAGGCTCAGCCACTGTTGATGGAGCTGGTCCAGATGTGGCCCTGCCTGAGGCCTCAACAGTTCCCAAAGGGGCATGCTGATCTGAGTGGAGACCCAAGGCCAACAGCAAGGTTAGAGGAACTTCTTGCTCTCTAGATGCCTCTGGGGAAATGGTTCCTGCCCTCTCAGCTGAGGGAGAGAGTCCAACAAGGACTGCAACCAAGGAGTACATTGACAGGAGTTTCTTCTTACTGCTACCTCACAAAAGAGATGTGCCAGAGACCAAAGGAGGTCAGCCCATGTCTTTGTGAGCTGGTGAGCTGGAGGAAGGGATAGGGAAGAAGTTGAGACCACCAGGACAGCTGCCAGCCACCTCCTGGGGTGGAATTGGCTCACAGCCTCTCAGACACCTATCCTCCCTCCTTTGTGGGCCTGAGAAGATACAAACCTCAGCTCCAGCTCTATCCCCAAATCACTGAGCTACCCTGGCAGAAATCGACCCTTTTAAAATCCTAGCCCACCGGAGACAAGGGGAGTCTGCCCTGACCCCAGAAAGGGGGCTGTGAAGATAAAGAGGTATACTTCAGGGCCTTTCTCTTCTCTCACACCCCAGCTCTACCCCACTTCAGGGCATCTCCCAAGAGAAGTCCTCTCCAGTGAGGTCCAGGCCAGCACGAGGATGCTAGGAAGTGCTGCTCAAACCTCCATCACAGAAGTCTATTACCTTATCACATTCCCAGAACACGGGTGCTTCTTGAAGGATGGGTAGGATGGGAAACCATCTCTGAAAACCTTGGGGGTTAATATCACAACTTTCTATAAATGTGCACTGAGCCCCAAGGGGAGCCAGCCCCATGTCATGCTCCTCCAAGTGGGTGGCCCTGAGTGCCCTCAGGGAGCCCCAACATGAGTGATTCCGGAGAACTTGGCCCTGTCTTAGGTTCCCACAGGCTGACTGAAGCCAGAATGCCATGAGAGCAAGGAAGGTCAGCCCTGATGTGGTGACCATGGGAGTTCACTGAGGAGGACTTGTATCCTGCCCAGGTGAGCCAGTGAGGTATGGGACAGGCCTTTGGGGCCAGCCAGCCTGCCCACCTGCACTTACCAGCCAGGAGAATGCCAGCAGCAGGAATCCACTGACTACCCATGCTGAAGGCTGCTGTTTGGATTCCAAGCCTCAAGAATCAGGTGGCAGACAACTTCTCAAGTCCCCCTTCAAGAAGGGATTGTTGCCCAGCAGTGAGATGTTGATACCTAACAGTCTCTAGAGGCCCTGGAGCTGCTCAGCAAGCCTCTTTGCATGTTCTGCCCTGCAGTTCAGGCCCCTGTTACTGGCCCACCTGGTGGCCTCCAGCAAATTCCTTCTCCTCTTGGGCTGCAGACCCACTTGAGTGGGGACCTTCTGTGCCTGCCCCACAACCTGAGAGGTTAATGCCTGAAAACCCATAGAAGAAGAGTTAAAACTCCTGTCCAGTCTTCAAATGTGAGGTGGGGTGCTCTTCATGGAGGTGGTGAAGATCTTAATGGTGGTGCTGGGCCCGTAGGGAGGGTGCATTGGTGCTGATGGCTGTGGGATGGTGGCAGTCATGACAGAACTGCGATCATGGCAGAGCTGCTAACCACAGTGAAAGCTCTGTGTCCAGGTGGGAGAGTACTGATATGAACAGCCATACCCCAGCTTATGTCACTGGTTAGTCTCTGTTCTCATTCCATCAGGCTGGGTGAGGAACCTGAAGGAGGGCAGATCAGAGAATAGCCCCAGGCCATGCCCATGCTGCACCTACTTTGGATCCTGGTCAGAGATCTGACTGGGGATGCTGAGTGTGGAGGTGGTGGGCTTTGTTTACAGGGGTCCTTCCCACATCCTCCTCACTGCCCTGACAAGTAGGCAGGCAGACCCAAAATGGTGTGGGGTCTTGCCAAGAGCCTCCTCTTGGTCCTTGCCCATGCCCCTACAGACACAGGAAGGAGCTGGGCAGCCCAAAGTGTGGGCACTGTTGGGGTGGGGGCTGGCACCATGGGATCCTGGCTTGGGATTCAGACTGTACTCCACACCTCACCTCCAGGGACCACAGGAAGCTGACAGCTCTGTCAGAGTTCTCCCACTATGGGAGACCTCCATGGGACCTCCATGAAGGTCAGTGACTTTCAGACCAGAGAGAGCTACAGCTAGATTCCTGCCCTCCCCTTCTTCCTATCCAATCCCCTTTTCTAAGGAAAAAAAACACCCACACTCCAGTTCATTCCAGGGTCAGACAACTCCCCAGCCCAGCCCAGACCTTTACCACTGTTCAATCATCTGCTTTGTAAACCTGTACTCTTCTATCTGCACCCCACCCCCGAGGAACAATTCTGGGTGCAGAAGTTAAGAGTCCATGCCTGGTCAGTGGGGGATGGGACGCCCCCATCACCAAGGGTAAGGAGGGAAGCTGTTGCTTTGGCAACTTCTGCTTCCAGTCCTGATTTCATAGCCCCCCAACCTCCTACAGCCTTTCCATAAGCTGTTCCTATCCTACCAACCAATCCACTGTGACCCTCTCATTCTGTCTCCCTTGCCTCAATATCCAAGCCTTACCTGATAGACCTGGTGATGCCAGGAAGCTTCTGTGTCCAGAGGTGTCAGTGCGCCACAGAGGAGGGTGAGAGCTTCATCAGCACCCTCTGTCTATTTCCTGCCCAGCCTGACAGGCCACCCCATTCCCAGACACCCTTAGGGCCAGGAAGATTTCTTTTTCTGATGTCTCTAGTCCAAGAGTGAAGGAGCCCATAGCATAGAACAACTGTCTTCCAGCTGCCATCTGGGCCGGGCGGGCTGGAGTCCTTGCTGCAGCAGGGCGGTGGCAGACCTAGATCCCTGTTAGACATGCTCAGGGCTGAGGTTCTAGCAGCAGTGGGCAAAGCAGGAGCTCCCTGGGATGGGATGAAGGACAGAAACATGCCTGAAGGCCACCCACAACAGGGTGAGGACCCTGGACTCAGGCTCCAGCGGTAGGAACTGGACACATGTTCTTCCTACCTTCTTGATCAAGAATAATTTTACAGAGAAAGCTGAGTCAAGAACTGGAGATTAGGTCTCAGCCTGGGTCTGGGGTGAGCCTAGGGTTTGCCCAGGGGTGGGGCTCAGTCTATGACAGGGTCAGTACTGGAACTGACATTTGAGCTGGGCTAGATGTGGGCACTCTCAGTGCTCTTCCCCTGCACTGGCCTCCCATTGGAGGCCCTCCCAACCCCTGAAATAGCCCATTCTAATACCTGAAATATATTGAATAAGAATTCTAGCCTCAAATCAACAAGGTTTTAATAAAAGAACTTTTAGAAGACCCACAACCTCCAGACAGGGTGGGAATCCAGCACCAAGGGGTGGGTACTATTCCTCTTCTCATGGACCAGCTCCAGCCCCATGGCCTTCTCTGGCACTCCAGGCTGAGCAGTGCCTCCTTCCTCCCCTGAGCACCACAGCCTGCTCCACACCTCCTCCTTAACACAAATGAGTACAGTCTGGAGCCCTCTCTCACCCTCTGATGACTGGGAGAGTGGCTTTCCACAGGACTTTATTCTGGTAGCTCCCAAGGGCAGGAGGATGGGGTTGCACTGGCAGTGATCCTCTGTCCCTAGTTCAGTACCAAAGGAGGGAGTATGTGGAGACCCAAAGGGTCCTGAAGAGCAGGACAGTAGTGGGCAAGACCCCAAGAGGCAGAACAGGACAGACAGGACATCCAGGGTAGACCGGGCAGATATTTGCCAAGACACGTGAGCCGTGGGGCCAGCTTTGCCTCTACATTGTAGAGGGAAGGCCTCTCCAGCTGCAGAGATGGTTGCAAAACTAGGCCTGCCTTTCTGGCACTCTCCTTTGGCTCCCAAACCCCCCTGTGGGGAAGGAGTGGAACCAATGCCCCTTGGTAAGTGACTGTAGATGCAGACCTTAATCCCTGTTACTTTGCTTCTCAGAAAATAGTTGCTATGATGGTCTGAAGACTCTGGCTATTACTGGACAGGGGCCTAGCCATGAGTGGGTCTGCCCAGGGCCAGCTATAGTGTGTGGGTTCTTGACTTCATGTAGGAAAGACTTCACAACACGAGTCCAGGTGACTATGAGGATCCATTTGTTAAAGCTGGGGACAGTAAAACAAGGAAGGGCTTAGCACAGAAGAAGCAACAGGAGAGCCTAGGCTGGGCTGCTTTAGCTCACTGGGAAGTCAGAGAAAAGGGGACTTTGGGGACAGGTTCAGGGGATCAGCCTGGGACACGCTGCCACTGCAGCGTGGGGGCAATCTTAGAGTTTAGGAGACCGTGACTGTGGGGGAAGACGTGGGGGGAGAAGGTGGGAAAGAGAATGGCACAGGCTGCTCCCCAGAAGGAAAGCATGCTGGTTGCTGGATCCTTTGTCTTGAGGCCTTTATCCCTTTTTTGCTGCCAGGAATCTTAGGGCAGGTCTCGGGAGGGTTTCAGCAGAATACTCATCTGTTCTCCAGGTGTCCCTTTCAGGGCCATGGTCTCCTCTGATTGATCAGTGGCAGGGCAGAGGGTCTTGAGTGGTTGCAATAGGTTCTCTGGCATTCCCCACCTGGTTTTGCTGCTTTTTGGGGCCTAGAGCTGAAGTACAATGAAGGCCCAGAGGTCATCTCCTAGAAGGAAAGGCCCAGGGAAGAAAGGTTACCCTGGGGAGGAGGTCCTTGTTTTCCCAGTTTTGCCCCCTGCCAGGCCGGTGACCCTCTGCACCTGGCTGGGAATTACTGGGCCATTGTGTTCAGCTGTCTGTCTCAGCTTCCCTATTCCACTTGCCAAGGAATTTTCTTAGCTTCTTACTATCCTGCCTCATGGTCACTTGACCAGGGCAGAAAGAGGGCTCACAGGAGGAACAGGAAGAAGAGTGTGTGGGAGCCCATGACCCTTCCCATCCTCTGCCAAATTCTGAATTCCCCAAAGTCTGCAGCCTGCATTGCTGACCTCAGTCCTGGCCCACTCCCCAGACCAGCTTAAGCCTGGAGCAAGCCATGCTTGCTGAGGTTGTCACTGCGGGCTCTGAGGGAGAGGCAGTATGAGATAAGAAACAGAGAAATTCTCAGACTCATTGCTCTTCCAGGCAGAGAGAACAGCTTTAGCAAAGATCTACAGGTTTGTCAGCTCCCGCACCAGGAGGGAGGGTAGAACCACCCTCTAGCCACAGTCCAGAGCCTTCCATTCCCTACCTCAGGGACCCAGCCAAGGTGCCCCTAGGGTTTGGTACAGGTCTCAGATTACAGTTCTACACACTTCCTCATTACCTAGGTATCAAGGATGTCGCTTCACTTCTTAAGAGCAAATTGACATGGTCAGAATCATTCTGTTAGCCTCTGCCCAAGGCAAGGACAAGTAGATGTCCCTGCTGCATTAGACTTTTCACCTTTTGTGCCTCTAGCCCTGCCTCTCCCCTTTCTACCTATACCCTGCATGTGGCCTGCCTCTCTCTCCTGGGAATAATGGTACCCCTAGGTAGGAAATCTGGCCCAGACCTGCCCCTTATCTCCCTGGTTAGGGGCCGAGCCCCTAGTGCCACTCTTCTCTGAGTTTTTGCCCAGGTTTGCACCTGTCCTGCTGGAACCTCTGGATGAATCTCCCCCTTACCAAGTCAGGTTATGTGTAGTTAAAAAATAATTAAAAAACAAACAGGAAATCATGGCCCACATATAAAGATGAACACAGGTTAAAAATTGTGTTTAATTCACAGTTAATGAAGGAACCTGGCAGATGTCACAACCAATTCACAGGAGAAGCCAAAAAGCACAAATTACATAGAATAAAAGAATGTTAAACTGACTGGTGTGGCTCAGTGGGCTGGGTATCATCCTGTAAATCAAAAGGTTACTGGTTCAATTCCGGTCAGGGCAGATGCCTGGGTTGCTGGGGCACATATGAGAGGCAACCAATTGATGTTTTTCTTATACACTGATATTTCTCTCCCACTCTCTCTCTCTCTTCCTCTCCCTCTGTCTAAAAATAAATAAATAAAATCTCTTTTGAAAAAAGGAATGTTAAAAAATATTAGACCCCTGGCTGGTGTGGCTCAGTGGATTGAGCGCTGGCCTGAGAACCAAAGAGTTGCTGGTTCGATTCCCAGTCAGGGCACATGCCTGGGTTGCAGGCCAGGTCCCCAGTAGGGGGCACATAAGAGGCAACCACATATTGATGTTTCTCTCCCTCTCTTTCTCTCTCCCTTTACCTCTGTTAATAAGTAAATAAAATCTTAAAAAAAAATAAAATAAAATTTCCAAGAGGTGATTTTAAAAAAATTAGAAATGTAAAACCGGCTTTTTCATTGGCAGGGGGAGTCAACTGAATCTCCAGTGGGCAATATATTTGTATGATTATAGACAAAAATTATTTTGTATTGCTGTCTGTCATCTATAATGGACAGAGCTGTAAAAATAGAGTTGTTTGAGAGTTGTGAAAAGTGAAAAACAATGTACAGAGCACATCAAAACAATGCATAGTTTTCTTTTGGAAACATCCAACATATATTTTTTTCTTATTCAAAAATCCCCTTATAGCGCTCAGACTCTCTAAGCTATGGGGCAGAGGAAAAGGGACTTAGTAAATACAGGAGAAGGCTTCTTGGAGAAGAGGAGAATAGGATAGGGAAGGGGAGAGCACTAGCAATGACCACTAGTTGCCCTTCTCCTTTTCTTCACTAGTAATGCTATTTCTTATTTTTAGCTGGGTGCATGGTTGTCTCAGAATAAAAACTACATTTCCCAGGGTACCCTGTGGTTGGTGTGGCCATGCAACTTAGTTCTGGCCAATAAAGTAAGTGTCATGAAGGATGTAGAGTAAGTCTGTCCCAAAAGGAAAATGTGTTACTCTTTGTCTTTCTCCTTCCTACAGGCTGTAATGTGGAACTCAAGCTCTTGGACCATGAAATGGAGGCTGTGAGAAGATGATGGTGGATCAAGAAGAAAGAAAAGGCAACCCATCCTTTCAGGTGCTCTTGGCCCTTCATGGTTTTCCTCTTTTTGCCTTTTTCCATGTCTCCCAAACAAGCACTCTCCAAGCAAGGAAGGAACCCTCATTCTTTCTGGACTCATTTCCACTTCCATGCCTTTGCTCCTGACTCAAGAGGCAGGTAGTATGAATAGCCCATTAACCAGAGTCCACCAAAGTTTGGGGCAGCATTTGTTTGTGGCACTTATGAACCCACAGACCATTGCATTCAGACACTAAAAAGCTATACTTTGAGCGTACAGTGATCTGGAAGTAAGCCAGACTTCACATAGACTGAAGCCCAGCTTTGAGTCTCAATCTCTAAAACTGGATTAAAATGATTTTTAATTGCTATTACATGCAAGTTTCTGGGATGGGATAACAAAATTGCTCCTGGAGGAAGATAATATTATCTTAATTCTTAAAAAATTTTTGCAAACTAATTTTATAAAACTATTTGGCACACAACTAAGTCAACCAGGAACAGGAAGAAACAAGACAACATGAACCAAGAACTAGCAGAAATGACTACAGAAGCACCTTGAGATTTTCCAGATATTGGAATCATCAAGCACAGACTAAAAAAATAACCATGCTTAGTGTGTTCAAGGAGATAAAAGATTGAACACTTTTAAAAACTACAAAAAAGTACAACATATCTTTTAAGATTAATTCTAAATAGAAAAGTACAAGCCCTGGCTGGTGTAGCTCAGTGGATTGAGCGTGGGCCTGCAAACCAAAAGATCATGGTTCGATTCCCAGTCAGGGCACATGTCTGGGTTGCAGAACAGTTCCCAGCAGGGGACACATGAGAGGCAACCATACATTGATATTTCTCTCCCTCTCTCCTTCCCTTCCCCTCTAAAGATAAATAAATAAAATCTTTTAAAAAATAAATAAATAGAAAAGTACAATAATAAATAAATCCATGGATAGCTTTCATAGCCAATTAGACACATATAAAAAGAGGATTATTGAACTGGAAGACAGGTCAAAAGAAAAACATTTAGAATGAAACATGAAGTTATAAAACATACAGAAGAGACAGTGAGAGAGATACACACTGATCAGATCAAATATATCTTTAATTGGAGTCCCAGAAAGCAAGGAAAGAGGTAATAGGGCTAAAGCAATATTTTAAAATAACTGAGAATATTATTTTAAACAATGAAAGACAATAGTTCACAGATTCAGAAGCCTTATAAATTAAAGTAGTTTTACATCAAGGCATATTATGATGTACCTTCAGAACCAAACACAAAATTTTTTAAAAATCTTAAAAGCGTGAGAGAAAAGTTCAGATTGCTTCAAAAGAGCAACACATAGGTTGATAACTAACTTCTCAACAGGAACCATGAGACCATATAATGTGCTAAAAGAAAATAACTGCAGATTCAAGTTTAATAAATAGCAAAAATACTGTCAGAAAATAAGGCAAAACAGTCCTGGCTGGTGCAGCTCAGTGGATTGAGCACTGGTCTGGGAATGAAGGGGTCACTGGTTCGATTTCTGGTCAGGGTACATGCCTGGGCTGTGGAACAGGTCCCTAGTGGGGGGCACACAAGAGGCAACCACACATTGCTGTTTCTCTCCCACTCTTTCTCCCTCCCTCCCCCTCTTTTAAAAATAAATAAATGAAAACTTTTTAAAAAGAAAATAAGACAAAACAAACATATTTTCAGACATATACAAGCTGAGAGAATACAATCTTAGGAGCAGACCTAAGAGGAATTTTTCAGGGAGAAGGCAATCTATGCAAGATGGAAGGTCAGATATGCTCTAGGGAATATATATATATCTACACACACACACACACACACACACACACACACACACATAATCTAAGTGTGTATTTTGACCTCCCTTTAAATGGAAAATTTCTATCTACAGAGGTGTAAAGAAAATAATATAATAATCTCTTACACATTTTGAATAATTACCAACATATAGACACTCTTGCTTCCTCTATACTCCTCATACCCTGCTTACACTAGATTATTTTAAACAAATCCCAAGCTTTGTTTAAAAAACATCTATTTTTAAAAAGTCAGTATGTATATCTTTCATACAATAATTCCTTTTTTAACAGAAGCACAGGAGTATTAGACCTAAAAAGTAAAGTTATCAATAATGCCTTAAAATTGTCAAATTTCATCAGTTCATCATTCAAAGTATCTAATTATTGTCTCATTTTGTAGATGGATATTCAAACCAAGATTCTTAAAATATCCATTTAGTGTATTTGATTAATGTGTTTCTTATGTCTGTTCTTTAAATAAAATTTAAAATAAAAAAAAAACTCTTTTTACTTTGGAAATTTCAAATACAAATAAAAGTAGGGAAACTAGTGTAATGGACCCAATGAGACAGAGGGTGGGTAAAAAAGGCTTTATCCTCCAAATATTGGGGATCTGTTCTCTTATTGGTTATTGTTACTTCTGATCACCAAGGTTCAGACAGAGATACTCAGCCATTGTTGCACCTCCTCCACTTGCAGCAAGCCCTTCCCCCTCTGGCTGAAGTGACTTGTAGAAGATTTAGAGGATTTGTACCCTCCTTCTCCACTTATTTTTGGCTTTTCCCCTTTCAGGAGCCAGACATTTGAAAACAACTAGAAAATTAGAACATTCAACTTCATGCCCTGGCTGGCATGGCTCAGTGGATGGAGCATGGGCCTGCAAACCAAAGGGTCACCAGTTTGACTGCCAGTCAGAGCACAAGCCTGGGTTGTGGGCCAGGCCCCCATTAGGGGGTGTGTGAGAGACAACCACACATTGATGTTCCTCTCCCTCTATTTCTCCTTCCCTTCTCCTCTCTCTAAAAATAAATAAAATCTTTTTAAAAAACTTCATATACATGGGAAATTATAAAAAGTTACTGTGCATGCCCAAGGAAAGGCTTAGAAAAGACCTGAGAAGACAATTAAGATTACACATTAGGCTGATTCTTGGCACAGAGATGGCCTACAAACTTTCTTTAAAAAACGAAATAAAGAAAAAAACAATAATAGAAAAGCAAATCCAGAGAAGGTAAAAATCTGATTTCAAGTGTTACCACATTATTATTCAAATATCCATTTTTAACAAAAGAAATTACAATGCATACAAAGAAACAGGAAAGTATAGCCTTATCAGAACAAGCAAAAAAATACATCAGAAGAATCTGCCCCTATAAGAAACATAATGGCAAATATACTACACAAAGTCTTTGAAATGACTGGGCTTCTGGTCAAGATGGTGGCATAGGCAAATGTCGCTTACCTCTTCGAACAACCACATCAAAATTACAACTAAAATATAGAACAACCATCACTCAGAACCAGCAGAAATTGAGTTGAATGGAAGTGTGACAACTACGGAATAAAAGAAACCACATCCATCCAGACTGGTAAGAGGGGCACAGACGCGGAATGGGTTGGTCCCTCACCCACGTGTGGTGGATAAAAATTGGGGAGGGATAACTTGGGAGCCAAGAGTCCCAGACCCACACTAGGCCCCCCAGACCAGGGTTCCAGTGCCAGGAAGATAAGTGCCCACAACTTCTGACTGCAAAAACCAGCAAGGATTGAGTCAGTGGAAGAAACTGCTGGAGCCCAAAGCAGTTCCTCTTAAAGAACCCACACATGGACTCACCTACTCAGACCCACTCCCTCTGAGCTCCAGCACCAGGGTAGCAGCTTGAAAGGCACCAATAGTATATAGGAAGAAACTGAAGTGCCTGGCATCAGGGTGAGCAGAGGCCATTGTCCCTTTTCCGAACCATCCCCCTACAGAGCCAGCAAGCAGGTGCCATATTTGAGACTTCATCAACTTGGCTAACACCATTTGACCCACATTGGAGATCCCCAGAGACTCAGCCCCAACCAATTTATGGGCCCACCCAAGCTATTTTTCCATATGAATGGCTGGTCTTGGGTCATACTACACAAATTCCTAAATCCTCTCAAGCAAGCAACAGCTGGCCTCATTGAGCCTCAGGCCCAGCACTAGCAGCAGCCAGCCTAGATTCACAGCTTGGCTTCACTTAGAAATCTCCAAGCTCAGCACAAGTAGTAGCCATCTCAGATTGATTTATAGTTCAGACAGGGTGGCCCTGGAAGAAACACAAGTAGGGGCTGACCTTGGCCAGCACACCCAGTGGACAGCTACAGACCACATTGGAGCTCTACCACCCTGGCCCTGCACAGCTGAACCTCCACAGAGGGCAGAGGATGGTAGTCAATGGTCACAGCCAATCCTTGCAGCTGAATGACCTGGGTAAATCCCTCTCATTGATCTTGCAAAAACAATCAAGGCTCAACTACAAGAGGAGGGTATACTCAGCCCACACAAAGGGCACACCTCAAGTGCCCAGCTTGGGTAATAGGGGAGGCTGTGCCACTGGACCCCACAGGACACCTACCACATTAGGCCGCACTACTAAGACATGGAGTCAGAGCAGCTCTAACTAATACATAGAAACAAACAGGGAGGCTGCCAAAATGAGGAGGAAAAAAAAAAAAAAACAGTCCAACTGAAAGAACAGATCAATACTCCAGAAAAAGAGCTAAACAAAATGGAGATAAGCAGTTTATCAGATGCAGAGTTCAAAACACTGGTTATAAGGATGCTCAAAAAAGTCAGTGAGAAATTCAACAACATAAAAAAGATCCAGTCAGAAATGAAGGATATGCTAATTGAAATAAAGAGCAATTTGCAAGGAAACAGTAGAGTGGATGAAGCCAAGAATCAAATCAATGATTTGGGACATAAGGAAGCAAAAAATAACCAATCAGACCAAGAGGAAAAAAATTTAAAAAAAAAAGAGGATAGTATAAGCAGCCTCTGGAACAACTTCAAGAGGTCCAACATTCACATCACAGGGGTGCCAGAAGGAAAAGAGAAGGAGCAAGAAATTGGAAATTTATTTGAAAAATAATGAAATACAACTTCCCTAACTTGGTGTAGGAAATAGACATGCAAGTCCAGGAGGCACAGAGTCCCATACAAAATGTATGCAAAGAGGCCCACTCCAAAACACATCATCATTAAAATGTCAAAGGTTAAAGATAAAGAGAGAATCTTAAATGCGGCAAGAGAAGAGCAGTTAATTACCTGCAGCAGCATGCCATCTCCTACAAAGGAGTTCCCATAAGACTGTCAGCTGATTTCTCAAAAGGAACTTTACAGGCTAGAAGGAACTGGCAAGAAGTATTCAAAGTCATGGAAAGCAGGGACCTACAGCCAAGATTGCTCTACCCAGCAAAGATACCATTTAGGATCCCAGGGGAGATATAAAGTTCTTCCCAAACAAGAAAAAACTGAAGGGCTTAATCATCACCAAACCATTATTATATGAAAAGTTAAAGGGACTTATTTAAGACAAAGAAGAAGATCAAAACTGTGAACAATAAAGTGGCAAAAAAAAAAAAACCAACAAACCAAACATAGCTATCAACAATTGAATCTAAAAAAAAAACCAAACAAACAACTAACTAAAGAATAGAGAGAAAATCATGTATTCAGAGAGTGTTTTGATGGTTGCCAGATGGGAGGGGGGGTCTTGGGAAATGTGTGAAGAGGTGAAGGGATTAAGAAGTACAAATAGATAGTTACAAAATAGCCACAGAGATGTAAATTACAGTATTGGAAATGTAGTAGCCAAAGAACTTATACGCATGAACCATGGATATGAACAATGGTGTGGAGATTATTTGAGGGAGCGCAAGGGTGCTGGGTTGATGAAGGCAAAGGTGGAAAAACCAGGACAACTATAATATCATGATCAATAAAACATAATTTAATAAATAAATAAATAAATAATCACAGGGATGTAAAGTACACCACAGGGAATATAGTCAATAATATTGTTATAACTATGTTTATAAGGTATATAAATGTCCAAGCACCATGTTGTACACTTAAAAGTAATATTGCCATCTGTAGTTAAAAAAGGAAAAAGTTTTGGTTTTTGTTTTAATTTGAAGATAGGTCACTAGAAATCCTCAAGGCCAAAGAACAGAAAGAAAACAGATGAGGAAAAGTGAACAGAGCCTATGGGACTTGTGGGATACCATCAAGCTGACCCACATATCCATCATGGAAGTTCAGGAGGGGAAGCAGGAAATGAAGGGGCAGAGAGACATTTGAAAAAATAATGGCTGAAAACTTCCCAAATTTGTTCAAATACATGAATATAAACACCCCAGAAGTTCAACAAACTCCACATAAGATGAACTCATAGACCTACATGGAAACACATTACAATCAAAATTTCAAAAACTAAAGACAAGGAGAGAATTTTGAAAGCAGCAAGACAGAAGCAAATCATCACATAATAGGGATCCTAAATGAGATTTTCTGCAGATTTTCATCAGAAATTTTGGATGCCAGAAGACAGTGGGACAATATATTAAAAGTGCTAAAAGAAAAAGAACTGTCAATCAAGAATCCTATATCTGGCAAACTGTCCTCAAAAATGAGGGGGAAATCAAGAAATTCCCAGAAAAACAAAAGCTGAGGAACATCTACCCACAAGAAATGCTCAAGGTAGTCCTGCAAGGTAGAATGAAAGGACATTAGACATTAACTTAAAGCTGTATGGAGAAATAAAGATCTCACTAAAGGTAAATACATAGGCAGTTATAAAAGCTAGTGGTATTATAAGAATAACTTATAATTTCACTTTTTTAAAACCTGATTTAAGAGGGTATTACAGGATGCTTGAACCTGGCTCTTGGCCTCTCACCTTCCTCCTTGAACATGAGCTTCAGCACTTCCTTCAGCTTCTCCATAAACTATTGGCTTCACGCAGTCACCCAGCCACCAGGTATGGCTGGCCAGCAGTGTGGCCAGTGTCTATAAAGGCACTGGGGGCTCAGGCTTCCAGATATCCATGTCTCACTCCACCAGGATGCAGGGTAGCTGGGGATTTAAGGGCTTGGCTGCAGGAATGAACAGAGGTCTGGTGGGCATAATAGGCATCCAGAGCAAGAGGATTATGCAATGCCAAATGACCTCCTGGCCTCATACATGGAGAAGGAGCCTGGAGGATAACAATCAGAGACTGGAGAGCAAAATCTGGGATCACTTGGAGGTCATTTATTTCAAGTCATAGAGAACCTAGGTCAGAGGCTGGGGCATTATTTCAAGACCATAGAGGACCTGATGTCTCAGATCTTTGCAAGTTCTGTGGACAATGCCTGCATCATTCTGCAGATTGATAATGCCTGTCTTCCTGCTGATGTTTTTAGAGTCAAGTATGAGATGGAGCTGGCCATGAACCAGACTTTGGAGTCAACGGGCTCCAAAAGATCACTGATGACACTAATATCATTCAGCTAGAACTGAAGAGAGAGATCAAGGCTCTTAAGGAGGAGCTGCACTTCATGAAGAAGAATCATGATGAGGAAGTAAATGGTCTATGATTGCCAACTCTGGGTTGACTGTGGAGTTGGATGCCCCAGATCTCAGGATCTCAGCAAGGTCATGGCAGATGTCTGGGCCCAGTATGAGTAGTTGGCTTGGGAGAAGAGAGAAGAGCTAGACAAGTACTGATCTGAGTACTGAGCTAGACAAGTAGACTGAGGAGAGCACCACAGTGGTCCCTTCAAAGACCGCTGACATAGGAGCTGCTGAGACAACACTCACAGAGCTGAGACATACAGTCCAGTCCTTGGAGACTGACCTGGACTCCATGAGAAATCTGAAGGCCACTTTGGAGAAGAGCCTGAGGGAGGTGGAGATGCACCATGCCATGCGGATGGAACAGTTCAATGGGATCCTACTGCACCTTGAGTCACAGCTGGCTGAGACTCAGGCAAAGGAGCAGCACTAGGCCCAGGAATACAAGGCCCTGCTGAACATCAAAGTCAAGCTGGAGGCTGAGACTGCCACCTATCGCCACTTGCTGGAAAAAGGGGATGACTTCAATCTTGGTGATGCCCTGGACAACAGTCACTCCATACAATCCATCAAAAAAAAACACCACTACCCACAGAATTGTGAATGGCAAAGTAGTATCTGAGGTTAAGGACACCAAAGTTTTGAGGTGCTAAAGGAAACAGAAGTGGGGCAGCCTTTGGTGGGGACAGGAGTCCAATAAAAAGTTCAAAGATCAAAGAAAAAAGGAGAAAGAGAGACTACTACATTTATGAAAAAAACAACTATTACTGTAACTTTGATATGTAACTCCCAATCTTTTTTCTACATAATTTATGAAACTAATACATTTAAAATAATTATTAGTTTATATTTTGGGGCACACAATGTATGAAGATATAATTTTGTGACATAAACAACCAAAAAGGGTGTAGACAATTTGTAAAGGAAAAAGGTTGCTGTGTGTTATTGAAGTTAGGTTGGTATAAATTCAAGTTAAAATGTTATAACTTTAGGATTTCAAATATAATCCTTATGGTAATCACAAAGAAAATAGTTTTAAAATATATACAAAAGGAAATGAGAAAGGAATATAATATCTCATTACAAAAAATCAACTAAATACAAAAGACAACAGGATTACAGGAAATGAGGGGCAAAAAAATAGGGCATATAGAAAGCAAATAGCATAATGACAGAAGTAAGTCCTTCCTTATCAGTAATTTAAACTCTATAATTAAAAGATAAATATCAGAATGGGTAAAAACACGTGATCTAACTATATGCTATCTACAAGAGACTCATCTGAGATTCAAAGACACAAACAGGTTGAAGCGAGATGGAAAAAGATATTCCATGCAAATAGTAACAAAAGGAGATTTGGGGTGAATATACTAACAGTAACCAAATAGACTTGAAATCAAAAAAGCTTATGAAAGACAAAGAAGGACATTATACATTAATAAAGGTTGCAATACAGCAAGAAGATAAAACATTTATAACATTTATGCACCTAATGACAGACCTCCAAAATATATGAAGCAAAAACTGACTGAATTGAAGAGAGAAATAGACAGTTCTACAGTAATAGTAGGAGGCTTCAATACCCCACTCACAATAATAAATAGGACAACCAAACAGAAGATAAGTTAGGAAACAGAGGACTTATACAATATAATAAAGCAACTAGAATTAACAGTCATATACAAAACACTCTACTCAACAACAAAATATGGGTTCTTCTCAAATGCACATGAGACATTTTCCAGGATAAACCATTTGTTAGGGCACAAACTAAGCCTCAATATATTTAAAAAGCTAGATGACATACAAATTATCTTCTTTGATCATAACAGGATGGATTTAGAAATCAATAACACAAGGAAAACTGGAAAATTCACAAAATTGTGAAAATTAAACAACATACTTTTATTTATTTTTTTAAAGTGGATACATCCTCAAGTTTTTATTGTCACATAATAAAACCAAATATGAAGCTTAGAACTGGATCACTTGGCCCTTTCTCTTCTGATCTCCTCCCAGTTCAAAATGCTTGCATTTCTTAATAGCCAACATTCTCTTAGATCTGTAGTTGAGCTCAATGAATTCAGCCTCAGCACAATCTTCTTTGTAGTTTTAGCCTTTTTTTGAAAAATTGGATTAGCCTGCCCGCCATAGCCACTCTGCTTCCTGTCATAACATCACTTTCCCTGTGCTTACAGAGAATCCTTGCTCTTCTTGTACCATGTTGTTTTGTGGGTTTGATCCTTGCCACACCTCTTACAGAAATTCCAGCCATTTTTAGGATCATTCACCATGTTTGCGAGAGCACTATCAGTATGGAAAGTTAAACAACACACTTTTAAACAACCAATGGATCAAAGAAAAAATCACAAAGGAAATTAGAAAACACTTAGAGAAGAGTGAAAATAAAAAACAACGTAACAAAACTTAAGGAATTTGGTGAAAGTGGAGCTAAGGGGAATTTGTGGCTATACAGGCTTACATTAAAAAAAAGCAAGAAAGTTCCCAAATCAAAAACCTAACTTCACATCTTAAGAAACCAGAAAAATGAGAAGAAACTAAGCCCAAAGCTAGAAGAAGGAAGAAAAAAATAAAAGATTAGAACAGATAAGTGAAATAGAAAATAGAAATACAGAGAAAAATTAGTAAAACCAAAGTTGGCTCTTCAAAAAAAAATCAACAAAATTGACAAAACTTTTGTTAGGTAGACTAAGAAAAAGAGGAGAGAAGACTCAAATTACTAAAGTCAGACTTGAAAGGACAGTCCTACCAATTCTACAGAAATAGAAAGGATTATAAGACAGTGCTATGACAAGTCTATGGCAAAAACCTGGATAACCTAGACAAAATGAAAAAATTCCTAGAAACAGAAAACCTACCAAGACTAAATCATGAAGAAATAGAAAATTTGAATGGATCTATATTTATCAAATTGACTGGGATTAAAAAAAAAATCTCCCAACAAAGAAAAGCCCTTGACCTAATAGCTTCACTAGTGAACTAAACCAAACATTTAAAGAATTAGTTCCAATCCTCAAACTCTCCTCACGCCACCACAAATTGAACAGGTCAGACACTTCCTAACTCATTTTACGAGGCCAGCATTACCCTGATACTAAAGCCAGAAAAAACCACCACAAGAAAAGTAAACTATAGCCTTGGCTGGTGTAGCTCAGTGGATTGAGTGATGGCCTGTGAACCAAAGAGTCACTGGTTCAATTCCCAGTCAGGGCACATGCCTGGGTTGCGGGCCAGGTCCCCAGTAGGGGGTGCGTGAGAGGCAACCACATATTGATGTTTCTCTCCCTCTCTCTCCCTCCCGTCTCCTTTCTCTAAAAATAAATAAATAACTAAATAACTACAGACCAATATATCTTATGAACATTGATGTAAAAATTCTCAACAAAAATACTAGTAAACAAAATTCAGCAACTAATTATTAAAAGGATTGTACACAAGACCAAGTGGAATTTATTCCTGGAATAGGAGAATAGTACAAAATATGAAAATTGATCAATGTAATACAACACATTAACAGAGTGAAGGGGAAAAGCCATGTGTTAATCTCAATTGATGCAAGAAAAGCATTAGACAAAATTCAACTCAACAAACTGGGAATAAAAGTAAACTATCAGCACATAGTAAAAGCCATATATGAGAAACCCTATCAAACATAATACTCAATACTGAGAGGCTAAAAGCTTTTCCTACAAGATCAGGAACAGGCAAGGATGTTCACATCCACTGCTTCTATTCAACATAGCAGTGAAAGTTTGAGACGGAGCAATTAGACAAGAAAAAGAAATAAAAGACATCCAAATTGGAAAGGAAGAAGTACAATTACCTCTGTAAATGATATGATCTTACAATTTGAAGCCCCTAAAGAATTCACAGATACACATGCACACAAACACACTTGTTAGAACTAATAAATGAACTCAACAAAGTAGCAGGATACAAAGTCAACATACAAAATTCAGTTGCATTTCTATACACAATGAGCAAGTTGAATGGAAATTACAACAGTTTTATTTATAGTAGCATCAACAATAATAAAATGTTGAGGCATTGACTTTACTAAGGAGGTGAAAGACTTGTACAATAAAAAAGACAAAACATTGCTGATAGAAAGTAAAGAAAACATAAAAAAATGGCAATACATCTCATGTTCATGGATTGGAGGACTAATATTATTAAAAACACCAATACTGCCAAAAGTACCTACAGATGCTATGCAATCCCTATCAAAATCCCAATGACATTTTTTGCAGAAATAGAAAAAGGATACAAAAAGCAAAGACAACAAAAGCAAAAATAAACTAGAAGTACATCAAACTAAAAATCTTCCACACAGCAATGGAAACCATCAACAGAATGAAAAGGCAACCTATTAAATTAAAGAATATTTGCAAAATCATGTATCTGATAAGGAGTTAATAGACAAAACATAAAGAAAACCCCATCCTAAAATTCATATGGCATCTGTAGGGACCCTGAATAACCAAAACAATCTTGGGGGGGAAAGAACAAAGTTGGAGGTCTCACACTTCCTGATTTTCAAACTTACTACACTACAGTAATCAAAACAGTGTGGTAGTGGCAGAAAGACAAACATAAACCAATGGAATAGAATAGAGAGCTCGGAAATAAGCCCTCATATTCAAGGTCTGTTTGGAAAAAGTCTAGCCATTGTTAATACAACAAGAATGCTTTGCACAACATCAATTTAGCCTGACAGCCAAAAAGAGAGGACTGGAATGCACATGCATAAACAATGATGACTTCACTGTAGTAGTGGGGATGATAGATGCTGCTGAGTGAGCATGTGTACTGTGTGGGCCATCACATTCAAAATGACTGAGCAAGTAGAGCAACAAATCTGCATCAAACTTTGCATTAAGCTTCAACATTCCTCTGCAGAAGCTGTTCAGATGATTCAGAAGGCCACAGCTAAGGCAACTTGTGACTGGCAGGTTCATTATGACAATGCATCCACTCATGCATCATGTCTTGTGCAAAGTATTTTGGTGAAACATCAGAACACCCAGGTGACTCAGCTCCTCTACAGCCCAGATATGGGGCCCTGTGACTTCTGCCTTTTCCCAAACTAAAATCACCTCTGAAAGGGAAGAGATTTCAGAACATCAGTGAGATTCAGGAAAATACAATGGGGCAACTGATGGTGACTGAGAGAACTGTGTGAGGTCCCAAGGTGCCTACTTTGAAGGGGACTGAGGTGTCATTGTCCTGTTTACAACGTTTTTGTATGTAGTAACTTATTTAATAAATGTCTCTATTTTTCATATTACATGGCTAGAGACCTTCTGGACAGACTTGTATATGGTCAAATGGTTTTTGACAAGGGTGCCAAAACTATTCAATGTGGAAAGGATAGTCTTTTCAACCAATGGTGCTGGAAAAACCTGGATATCTGCACGCAAAAAATGAAGTTGGACACTTACCTGAGAACACCACATACAAAAAGTAACTTAAAATCATCAAGTGTCTAAATGTAAGACTTAAAACATAAAACCCTTAGATAAAAACATAAAACAAAAGCTTCATGATATTGGATTTGACAATGATTTCTTAGCTATGACACCAAAGGTACAGTTAACAAAAGAAAAAATAGACAAATTGCATGATAATTAAAAGCTTTTGTACACCAAAAGGCACTATCTAAAGAGTAAAAAAGGCAACCCACAGAATGGGAGGAAATATTTGCAAATCATATACCTACTAAGAAATAGATATCCAGAATATGCAGAGAACTCCTAAAACTCAACAACAACAACAACAAACAATTCAATTCAAAAATGGGTATAGACTTCCAGCCAAGATGGAGGTGTAGGTGGACATGCTGTGCCTCCTCGCACAACCAAAATTAAGGACAACAAAGATTTAGAAACAAGAAAACTACTAGAACTGACAGAAAATTGAACTGTACGGAAGTCCAACAACCATTTATCCAGACCAGGAAGAGGGGCGGAGTCGTGACAGGAACAAGTGGAGATTGGTGGACCCAGGCATGCAGGCAGCCGCTAGCAGACCCCAGGCGCACAGGCGGCGGCTAGTCGACCCTGGGCACAGGGTGGCAACTGTGCAGACCCAGTGAGGCCGTGCAAGACAGCTGGCTGACCAGGCAGTCCCACATTCATGTGCAGATAATCCAGGCAAAAACAGGGAGCAAGACAGACCTCACAACTCAGGGCCCCAGTGCCGGGAAATAAAACCTAAAAACACCGATTGAAAACACTTGTGGGAGTTGAGGTGCTGGGAGAGACTCACAACCTCACAGGAGAGTTCGTTGGAGAGACCCACAGGGTCCTAGAATGTTCACAAGCCTGCCCACACAGAAATCAGCACCAGAAGGGCCCAATTTGCTTGTGGGAAGTGGTGGAAGGGACTGAAATCCGAGAGAGAGCAGAGCAAGTGCCATTGTTCTCTCTCAGACCCTGCCTCCATTTACAGCATCACAACCCAGAAACTGGGCTGCCCCACCCTGGTGAACACCTAAGGCTCTGCCCCTCATAAATAAAGGCGTGACCAGAGCTCCCCACCCCCCCAAAAAAAATGGCTCAAACAGGAGAACAGATCAACGCACCAGAGCCAATTAATCTAAGCGACCAAGAGATAGCTAACCTATCAGATGCACAGTTCAAACCACTGGTGATTAGGATGCTCACAGAATTGGTTGATTTTGCTCACAAATTAGATGAAAAAATGAAGGCTACAATAAGTGAAATGAAGGAAAATGCACAGGGAACCAATAGAAATGGGAGGAAAACTGGGACTCAAATCAATGGAGTGGACCAGAAGGAAGAAAGAAACAACCAAACAGAAAAGAAGGAAGAAACAAGAATTCAAAAAAATGAGGAGAGGCTTAGGAACCTCCAGGACATCTTTAAACATCCCAACATCCGAATTACAGAGGTACCAGAAGGGGAACAGGAAGAGCAACAAGTGGAAAAGTTATTTGAACAAATAATAAAGGAGAACTTCCCCAATCTGGCAAAGGAAATAGACGTCCAGGAAGTCCAGGAAGCTCAGAGAGTCCCAAAGAAGTTGGACCCGAGAAGAAACACACCAAGGCACATCATAATTCCATTAGCCAAGATTAAAATGAACGAGAGAATTCTAGAAGCAGCAAGGGATAAGGGGACAGTCACCTACAAAGGAGTTCCTATCAGACTATCAGCTGATTTCTCAAAAGAGACCTTGCAGGCAAGAAGGGGCTGGAAAGAAATATTTGAAGTCTTGAAAGGCAAGGACCTACATATCCAACAAAGCTTTCATATAGAATGCAAGGGCAGATGAAGTGCTTCTCAGATAAGGTAAAGTTAAAGGAGTTCATCATTACCAAGCCCTTATTATATGAAATGTTAAAAGGACTTATCTAGGAAAAAGAAGATAAAAAATAGGACAGTAAAAAGACAGCAAACTCATAGATATTAACAATCATGCCTAAAACAAAAAAACTAAGCAAACAAGTAGAACAGGAACAGAACCACGGAAATGGAGATCACATGGAGGGTTAGCAACAGGGGAGTGGGAGGAGGAGAGAGGGGGAAAAGGTACAGAGAATAAGTAGCATAGATGGTATGTAGAAAATAGACAGGAGTAGGGGAGGAATAGTGTGGGAAATGTAGAAGCTAAAGAACTTATGACACATGGACATGAACTAAAGGAGGGGAATGTGGGTGGGAAGGGGTGTGCAGGGTGAAGGGGAATGATGGGGAAGAAATGGGACAACTGTAATAGCATAATCAATAAAACATATTAAAAATGGGTATAGAATGGAAAAAATACAATAAAAATTATTTTTAAAAATTCAGTCAATAAAGTGACAAGTTTGCCATTAAATTCCTGGCTTTATTCCTTCATTCAAGACTATGTTAAAGTTAAGGTAATGTAGTGTCTTAATTATTTGAAAATAATAAATAGGGGCTTCCGGCCAAGATGGAGGCATAGGCAGACGCACTGTGCCTCTTCTCACAACCAAATTAAGGACAACAAAGATTTAGAAACAAGAAAACAACCAGATCTCAGAAAATCAAACTGTTTGGAAGTCCAACAACGATTCATCCAGACCGGTAAGAGGGGCGGAGTCGCGGCAGGAAAAAGCGGAGGTGCGGACCAGGC